>PVJN01010370.1:6031-57627 GCA_004026805.1 Lasiurus borealis | reverse complement strand
TTTCAGTTACAGTTGACATGAATATTATGTTAGTTTCAGGGGTACAGCATAGTGGTTAGACATTTACAGAACTTAGGAAGTGACCAGCCAGGTCAGCCTAGTGCCAATCTGACACCATCCATGGTTATTACACACAATATTATGGCTGGACTTTATTCTCCCATCTCCAGCCCACTTTAAAATATATATATATATATATATATATATATATATATATATATATATATATATATATATATTATTGATTTTTTTACAGAAACAAAGAGAGATAGAGAGCTAGAAACACTGATGAGAGAGAAACATCGATTAGCTGCTTCCTGCACAGCCCCTACTGGGAATGTGCCCACAGCCAAGATACATGCCCTTGACTGGAATCGAACCTGGGACCCTTCAGTCCGCAGGCTGACGCTCTATCCACTGAGCCAAACTGGTTTCGGCTGTCTCCTTTTAACAAGGGGTTTGCCAGACTTCGCAAATGAACACAGAGGACTCCCGGTGAGGGTTGCGTTTCAGATAAACAGCAACTTTTTTGTTGTTGTTGTGAAGTACGGTAGTTCCCCCTGATCCTCGGTTTCGCTTTCCACAGTGTTAGTTAGCTGTGGTCCACCATGGTCCGGAAAGATTAGATGGAAAATGCCAGAAACAGAAAATTCAGGTGTTTTACGTTGTGCACGGTTCTGAGCAGTGTGATGAAATACCTCGTTCTGGCTGGGAGGTGAATCATCCCTTTGTCAGGCGCCCACCTGCCTGCAGCTCGGCACGTAGGCCTCGAATCCTCTCTCATCAGCCCGAGAAACGGAAGGGCGACCCCCGAACAGTAAGGTCTTTTGAGAGACCACAATAGTCACATAACTCTCACTACAGGATCTCATTATAATTGTCCTATTTTATTATTAGTGATCGCTGTTCCTCTCTTATGTGCTTAGTTTATAAATGAAACTTTCCCGTAGGTATGCATGTGTGGGACGAAACATGGTAGGTATAAATACCACCCACCTGGTTTCAGAGGTCCCTGTGGATCTTGGAATGTATCCCCTGCAGATAAAGGGCGGCTAATATATTGCGTGGGATGTACAGTGGTACCTCGAGATACGAGTTTAATTCGTTCCGTAACCTTGAGGCATGGAAAACTAGGAGATGCTCGAGTCGCGGTAAACTGGTGGGTCATATGCAGCCGGCCGAACCGAGCGATGACTCCCATCTCAAATGTTGCTCGTATTTCAAAGCAAAAATCGCTCGCTCGAAGGCTCGTATCTCAAAAATCTCGTATGTTAGGGCACTCGTATCTCGAGGTACCACTGTGCTTGTATTTTTAAGTCTGCTGTTCAGCTGGAATTCTAATTGAGCGAGGCCTCTTCGTACTGTCTCCAGCACCCCTGTTTAACGCCAAAGGGAGGGAAGAGGTCCCTAGGGGAACCCATCTTCCCGACTCCAGACCCCTGTTCTCCTCCTATGGTTGGCTGTTTCTGGAAGGTAATTTCAGAACCTCAGGCCCTCGGTGAGCATTTGACTGGGAGCCAGGTCCCCCCTGACGGAGGGAGATGTGGGGACCACTGGGAGCTTTCTCCTCGGCCACCGACTTGCCTGGCCTGAGCCACGTCACTGGGCCTCTCTTAGTCCAACAAGATGAGCTGCGTCCCCTCTTCAGTCCAGCGTGGAGGCGAAGTGCCCGGACTCTGGAGCTGGACAGACTTGGCTTCTCCTCCCAGCTCCCCGATTTGTGGCAGAGTGCCCCCGGCAAGCTGCTGCACCTCTCCGAGCCTCAGTTTCCTCCTCTGACAAATGGAGGAACAACAGCACGCACCGCAATGGGTGAGGAGGGGGGTACGGGAGACGGGCACTGCGGGGCCCTGTGTACGGAGAGTACCACAGCCAGGACGGCTCTGGGGTGTCCTCCAGTTCCTGCGCTTCCCATCATGCCTCAGCGCGGGAGGACAGAGGGCAGATCAGGTGCGTGCGGTGGGAACGGAGGATGCTGCTGACTGTGGCTCCTTAAGGAAACTCCAAGCTCCTCAGCAGCTCCAGCGCGGGCCTGGGTTGCTCGTAGCTCGGGGCTGTGCTGGACTCTGGGAGGGGGTCTTGCTTTGGGGTCCTGAGTGAGCACTCAAGAGCCCCCCGGGAACCCTCTGCCCGGTGTTGGTGGTGACGAGGGTCCTCGCCACTGCGTCTCTGCGCTGGAAAGCAGGACTGCTCCGGCAGTGGATTGGTTGACGGTGACCTAGAGAACCCCCTGCCGGGAGGCTGCTATGGGTGCAGAAAGCGGGGTGTAAGTGTCAAGGGAAGCGAACAAAGGGGGATGGTGTCAGCCTGGGGGCGTTTGGAGAGGAGCCTGAGGCTCACTGCGAGGCCGGCTCGGAGGAGGAGGCTGCCCCTGATCGTGAACTTGGGGCTCCTCCACTCCTTACTGAGTGCGTAGCCAGCGGAGGCCACGTAAGGGGTTTCCAACCAGCCTTGCTGGTGGAAGGGGGAGCCTCCCCGGAGAGGAGGTGTGCCGTCACCCCAGCTGTCCCGAGTCTGAACCCTGCAGGAGAGCCCGTGGAGACGGGCATGTGGGTGACATCACGGGAAGTGATTCATTCTCCCAGGTGCGGAGCGGAGGGTGGTTTGGAGACATGTTTGTGTTTGGGCGATCGTGTGCCCCAGGGTGTCTCAGCCCAGAACCCTCAGAGTCCCCTGTAGCATGTGCTGCAGCTGCTACCCCTCCCGCAGCAGGCAAGCTAGTCACCCTGACCCCTCACCCCAGAGGGTTAGCTTACCACCCTGACCCCTCACCCCAGTGGCTGTCTACATCCTGGCTTGGAGGGGCCCCCAGAGGACTCATACAACATGGGGAACCCATTAGTGGTCCAGCCTGGCACCCCTTCTCTGCCCAGAGGTCACAGCCAGAGCCCCAGCCCGGAGGCCATGATGACCATTTACGTCGGGATGGAGGAGGAGAAGGCTGGCTGGGGAGGGATGGGGACATTCTCCTGGAATTTTCCCCAGCCTCCCTCAGCCCTGCAAAGCACCCAAGCCAAAGAGACCCTTGGGATCCAAGGCTAGAATTCAAGGAGCGCGGTGGGGGGAGGAGGGTCGCTATGGGACCTCTCAGACGAGCCAGAGTGGGGACCCAGGCGGCTGCCTTCTTGGTGGCTCCCTTATTTCAAAACAAGAAAATGCGGAACTGAGTTCTAAAACCTGTGGCCAATATGTTCCTAATTCCTTAATTCTTCGGGAATAAGCGAACGCTTTTAACTCGCACAGAAGTGCAACGAGGCATAATCATGCTCGGCACGCGGTTCTTTAATGACAGGATTGATCTGGATTAATCTCAGTGACTGGCAGGTTCCGACAGCCGGGCTGGGACCCGGGTTCCCGCCTTGTGCGGACCCTCTCTCCTCCTCTGTCCATCCTGTTCCACACCCCATTCCACTGCAGGTGTTCACGTTGGAATTTGAGGGTTCTTGGAAAATAGGAGGCCAGGGTCCCCTAGAAGCTCCCCAGGGCCACAGGAGGTGAGGAGGAGGCTGCCCCTGACCATGAACTTGGGACAGGATGTTGACAGCTCTGTGAGAAGGTGGAGTGTGTTCTTGAGATGCACAATATTGTGCATCAGGGAGGCCTCAGTGGCCAGCCACCCCTCAGCTCAGGGGTTACCTGACCCTTGACCCTTGACACCTGCTGCCATTTTCAGCCCTATCGGCCCCTCTTTCCTGCCCGCTTCTGGCCCCATTGCCGCTCCCCTGTGCCCCCCTCTCCTTATCATTTCCCGTCTCGGCATCACCCCGATTCTTCACCTTCTCCTTTCCCTTTCCAGCTCCTGTCATTCCAACCTCCAGTTTTCTCTTCTCCTCCCAGACCCTGCCCCTCTACCCTGGGGTGGGGGTGGGGGGCTGGAGGGTCTGAGAGAAGATTCCAGATATAAGGAATGGAGGTGTTGCTCACGGGTGATGCAGATTCCGCCTCCATCCCAGAATGCTTTCCGGGACTGCTGTCCTCTCCTTTGCTCTGCCCTCGCTGTGGCTTCTAAGCAGCCATTCCGCTCTGCTGAGTGGTCCTGATGCTCAGGGATGTGGGGTGGGATGTGGGGCTGGAGGGCAGGAGAGTCACGTGATGACAGCTGAGAACAGGCAGCTCTTGGTCATCACCACCGGCCAGGACCGGGCTGGTCTTCGCAGACCGTGTGAACTTGGCCATCACTTAGCTTCTCCGAATCTTCTTCCCACACCCCTACCCCGTGCTGGATGGCGATAAACATCGCCTGTGAATTTGACCCCCCACTTTGTAGATGAGAATTTCAGGGTCCCAGAGCACAGGCTGGCTTGCCTTCATTCTTCATTCACAGTCTGAGAAGCGAGAAGTGATTCATGACCCTGACTGTCCATTCACGGCCTTCGCTCAGGGTCGCTCTGGCCCTAGCCGCAGTTCGCCTCTGCCGGGAAGGCTCCCGGGCTAAGCTGCCCCCCTCCTCCCAGGCCCATTCCTGGGCAGGCAGGGTCCCCTTAAAAGAAGGCCTGGCCAACCTGGGCCCTCCTTCCAGGCTCCGAGTGTGCGCGCCTCCCCCCCCTCCCCCCCGTGAGCAAAGGCAGGCATAGGGCACCCGTAATTGTTATCTCGGGGAAGGAGGAACTCCCTCTGAATTTCAGTCCACCTTCTGTAAAAGAGGAAAAATTTCCCTTCCCCCCTCTAATTCCCCTCTCAGCATACAGGGGCTGTGGGATGGAACTGGAATGGAGGATAAGTGTGTTGTAGACTGCGGTGGGCCCTAACCTTGTCTCCCTGGGTGACTCATCCATCCTGTCTGGCGCACAGTGGGTGCTCAGGAAATGAGTGTTGAGCAGCTGGCAGCACTAACAGGAGACCCATGTGCCCCTGGGAGCTGCCATCCTTCAGGACGGGAGCTGATGGGGCCAGTCGGCCATGGTCAGTCTCAGCTCCCGGCCGAAGTGCCCACCAAGCTGACCTCCCCTGCCGGGACCTGCTGGCTGGTCCTATGGTGTCTCTCGTGGCTTCTGTTCAGGGGTCTTCAAGTCCAGGACACCGGGAGGGTGGCACCTCAGGGCCTCTGGTGTGAAGAGGAGCCACAGCTGCCCGCGGGTTCGCTCTTCAGCCTTTCGGTTCAATTCTGCATTTTTCTCCCCTCCTGCCTGTGCCTCTCCCTGGCACAGTGCCGTGGGCAACCCTCCAGGCACACTGGCCCTTTGCTACCCACCCACCCACCCATCTGCAGGCTAGGTCCGTGCCATTCTGACCTCCCTGCCCAGACCCTTGTTCAGGGGTCTGGGGCCCTCCAGACCCCAAGCCCTGTCTCCGGGGGCTGGTGAGGTCTAAGTGGCAGGTGGGGTGGATGGCACGGGAGGAACTTGGCCATGACCTCTGTGCCTCTCCTCTGCCCAGAAACCGGATGGTAAACCTGAAAGAAGGTGGGAGGCCGGTTCCAGCCAAGCTTGAAGCCAAAGGAAAAGTTTTCTATGACCCGAGTTGTCAGAGCACAGAGGGTGTCGGGTAGTGAGCTGCCCGCTGTGGGAGGGGTTCGAGCATGGAGTCCTGGGCTGGGCAGCGGCTGACCTTCGAGAGTCCTTGCTGAGCTAAGGCCTGTGCCGATACCCCACAGTCTCCTTCTCTGGGGCAGGGGGTAACCAGCAAGCCACGAGCACTGTTCCCCTGGCCTGCACCGCCTCGGTCCTGCGAGGCTCAGGTGCGTGCGTGGACGGGGCGGGGGGACGTGGCTCTTCTGCCTCCGTGTCCTCTATCTGCCTTAGCCCCTGCTGTCAGGCCCGGGGACCCCGGTGAAGGGAGCTGTACTGACGGCAGCGTCAACGTTTTCCTTTTCCTTCCCACACTTTCTGGGCCGCTGGGGGCCTCCGGGGCCGCACACGCATTTGAGCGTCAGCCCGGCAGCAGGCAGCAGCAGACAAGTGGCTGCTTCCGTCTCTCTGACCCCGGGAGTGACGTAACCGCTCAGATTTCCTCATCAAACGCAGACAATGACACACACCTGGGAGGTTGTTGTGAATGTGTGTGAGGTCATAGGTCTCCAAAACTGAGCTTGTGCCTGGCACACAGAGTAAGTGCTTGAAAATACCCCCCCCCCAATTGCCCGTGAAACGTGCCAGCCTTACGCCAAAGCAAGTGGGCCTAGCCGAGGATGACCCCGTCCCACCCTCTGTGCCCCCGCTCCCGAGATTCTCTGAGAACTGGCTCCATTCTCCTTATGCCCCTTCACTGACCTGGTGACCCGGCCTGCTGCGGGCAGGGGTGCAGGGACAGGCGGCGTGAGTCAGTCCGGGAGCTGCTCTGGCCAACACAGATGGACTGAAGGGGCCCCAGGAAGGTCCGAGCCAGTGCTGGGGGGACAGAGACAAGGATGCGGGCTCTGGCTCCAGGGGGCTGGGCTGCTGAGGGAAGAGCTATAGGAACGACAATGATGGCACCTAACGCTTATTAAGCACCTACTGTGTGCCAGACACTTTAACTCCATCATTTCATGGACTCCCCCAACAGCCCCAGGAAGTAGCTCTTTGGGTGACATCCATGTGACTGAGGAGGGGCACTGAGGTGGGATTTGAGGCCACACTCCATACAGAGTCCACACCTGCTCCACCAGAAGGGGGTATTTGAAGTGGATATTTAAGAATTCAAAAGATGGCCGCCTCCCACATCCTCTCTCCCCCCTCCCACATCCCCTCTACCCCCTCCCACATCCTCTCTATTCTCCCGCAAAGCTGGGGGAAGGGCAATGGGGGCAGAGGGTGGGAGAGGTCACAGACTCATGGGCATGACCCCGGAAATGACGATAGAGAGCCGGATAATTACCTGCCGGGCGTCTCCCGTGTGGAAATGACCGTAGTTCCCTTCATTTAAAGGGATATTTCAAGCCCATTACGGTGCCTGGCACGCCAGGGCTGCTCTTGGGGTTTTGGTTGTATCTGGGGCCTGAGCCAAAGGGACCAGGCCGAATACGGGCGAGGCAAACCACCGGGGGGCAGCCTGGGACTCCCCCAAACTCCAGTGCCTGCCTGTTCCCCCTCGCCCCCTGCCCCAGAGGGTTTCATGTTTGGGTGGGTTCTCAGGGGTCCAGGAAAGGACGAGGCGGGAAGATCTATCGAAGGCCCCTCTGGCCCTGGCATCTTTGCAGTCGATGGGTCTACGTACGTGGACTTGATCTTGGGAGTGACCTTGAAGCTGATGGCTCTGCCCTGCTGTGTAGGAAGGAGAAGGACCGATCTGTGGTCCCTCCTCTGCCTTCCTCTCCGGGCCGTGAGCTCCACGGGCCCAGGCCCTCATGGAACCCAGGGCCTTAGCGCAGCGCTCAGCGAGAGGGTGCCCCGTTCAGGTTTATTCAGGGGACCAAGGGCAAGGGCACCCTCTGAGGCCCTGTGGGCTCTGCTCTGGGTGCCTGTGGCCGGAGTTGGCAGGGCATCGCCTCCTCTCTGGCCCAGGAAGGCAGCCCCGAGGCGCGGTGGCTGTGCTGGGGGCAGCTGGCGGTGTGAGGAGGGGATGGAGGCCTAGCAGACGAGCGCCCCAGGCTGGGGGCCGACAGACAAAAGGGCTTCTCAACCCCCCTTCCTGAGCCCAGAGCCCTGGGGTATGAGGTGGATGTGGTGTACCAGGTGGACGGGGAGAAGTTGCCCTGGGTACTGGCACCAGCCAAGTTCCAGATCCCTCCTGGATACCAATGGGCCGAGTCTCCCTGCCCGAGTAGAGGTACTAGAACCCATTCCTGCCTTTAACAAGGGCGCATGAGCACCCACTCCGTGCCAGACGCCGTTATCGGTGCGGGGACACGGTGCCGAGCAAAACAGACCACACTCCCTGCCCTCACGGAGCCGAGCTTCCAGCAGGGGAGATGGGCAACGAACAAGAGAGTAAGCGAGGACAGCAGAGTGACAGCAGAGTGGGGGGAAGGCAGGGTGAGCTGCAGATGAAAGGGGGTGATGGAGAGCTCATTGAGCATGTAGCATTTAAGCCAATCCCTGAAGAGGGTAAGGGAGGGAGCCTTGCGGATAGCTGGGGCCCTGGGGCAGGCCAGCCTGGCAGCTTCATGGAAGAGCGGGAAGGCCAGTGTGGCTGGAGCAGAGTGGGCCAGGGGGAGGGGTGTGAAAGTCGGGGAGGGGGCAGGGAGCCCACCAGGAGGGACCTCGTGTATCCCTGTGGGGACTTGGTTGAGTGTGACGGGACCCACTGTTTTGAACATAAAGGACCAGCACAATGTGACTTACGTACGCGGAGTGTGGACCAGCGGAGAGGGCTCCTAGGCTCGGGAGACTCTGAGGAGGCCGCCCAGCGACCCCGGGGAGCGGGCTGACAGTGGAGGTGGTCCTCCGAGTGCAGTTCCTGCTGGCAGCCTGAGAGGGGGAAGCCTTGGGTGGGGTGGGGCGGAGTGGGGGTGTCCAGAGGTTTGCTGTCTCTGCTTCCTGGAGTCTCGGGGCTGCTGTGAAACTGGAGGGTTGAACTCTGTGGCTTGGCCTCATCCCCATCTCCCCCTTTTAAAAAAAAATCTTCGCCGAAACCGATGTGGCTCAGTGGATAGAGTGTCAGCCTGCAGACTGAAAGGTCCCAGGTTCGATTCTGGTCAAGGGCATGTACCTTGATTGTGGGCACATCCCCAGTAAGGGGCGTGCAGAAGGCAGCTGATGGATGTTTCTAACTATCCCTCTCCCTTCCTCTCTGTGAAAAATCAATAAAATACATTTTTTTAAAAAAAGAAAGAAAATCTTCACTTGAGGATATTTTTTCCATTGCTTTTCAGAGAGAGTGAGAAGGAGGGAGAAATAGAGAAGGGGGAGAGAGAGACAGAGAGAGAGACAGAGAGATTGGTTGCCTTCTGAAGGCACCCACACTGGGGGTGGGGAGTGAACCCTCAACTCAGGTACGCGCCCTTGACTGGGAATTGAACCCTTTGGTCCGTAGGCTGAGGCTCTAACCACTGAGCCCGGCCTGGGCCCAGTTCCCTTCGGGCTGTCTCATGTCTGGGGCTCCTGGGGAGGTCTGCTGAAAGGGCACTCCCACTTAAACAAAGCTCAGCACCAGTTATCTGCTCCACCCCTTCTGGTTATAGATGGGGAGACTGAGGCCAGGGGGTAATGTGCCCGGATGAGTCACGTGAAGGTCAGAGGATAGCTGGATGGAGCCTAGGCTGCCCAGTGCCCAGCAGGCTGGCCTCCTGGCCTGTGGCCCTCTGGTTGGGTGGCATTTGGGGGGCTTGCTTTGGTCACACTCCTGAGCCCCGGACCCCCCCCACTGTCCTTTCTCTGGCAGCGATGTGCCCAAGGGCGCCCAGACCTTCAAGGTCTCCGGGAGCTCCGGGGTTCACCTCTTCATTGTCTACGACCCAACACGGGTGACAGTGCCCAGAGACAAAACCCACTGGCCCCTGGACATCAATGTAGACCTCACTGTATCCGTGGAAACAGCCAGTAAGGCCTTAAATGACCTCAAGGTAAGAGGCCCTTCCCCACAGGAAGGGGCAGCATCTCCACACCTGCACCCCAGGTAAGAGCCCCCCAAAGCAAACCTCATTCACATATCACCCTCCTCAACCACACCCCGTAAAGCTTTTGATACCTGCGTCCACCTAACACATCCTGATACAACTCCATAGACACCCAAACACGCAAGCCCACCCAATGCCCAATGTGACACGTCCACATGAATGAATTCTCCCCCAAAACACAGCCTGCTCCTCTCCCATCAGGGTCACAAACATCCCACCCTAATCCTGTGCTCAACCTACACACAGGCGCCCAAACACATCCCCCACTCTGGTATGGGCTGGACCTGTGCGCGCACCTGGGCAGACGCAGTGCACACCTACATGTGCGGGTCTCCCACACCTAAGCAACTGGGAAGTCCTCTCTTGCTCAGATGACAGCCCCCTCACTCGCCCCAGCCTCCCACCCCACACAGCGACCACTGATGGGGCAGGGACAGCACCCGCAGGGACTGAGCAGCCTTTGAGAGCAGAGGCCTGGAGCCCGCTGTGGGCTCAGACCTTGCTCCGTGGCTTACACGCTAGGCGCCTGCCAGCCGGGCCCTGAGCGGCCTCATTACGCCTGGGCCTGTCTACTGGGGTCCTTCTGGGGGGCTGTGGAAGCGACCTGGAGAGAGCCCGTGGCATGGGTTCTGGCTCCTGGGAAAAGCTCATCTCCACTGGCTGTTATTATGGGATGGAGGTCACTGTTCCCATTGTTACAGGCAAAGCAACAGAGGCCTTGAGTAACTGGGCCTAAGTCAATGGATGTTCCTTCCCTCATTCTTTCTCTCTGCTGTCCCCCATAATTTCTGAGGGTCCACTGCTCCCTCTAGAAGCTGCCCCCACCCTGCCCAGCCCTGGAAGCTGGGGAGGCACCCACAGCCTCTCTAGCTGGAGAAGCAGCTGGGGATCCAAGCCCGGAGCCCATGAGACTTGGGCCTGTAGCAGCAGGGAGGACCGGGGGACCCCTGGCCTACCCTGCCTCTAAGCAGGGCTATTGGGAGGTGTGGGTCACCCCCAAACCTCTGCTCACTGCCATCTCTGAAGGGGCGGCCATGCTGGCTTAGGGCTGACCGTGTCCCCACAGGTGAAGGTCTCCTACTTCGGGCAGAGCGAGGACCGTGCCCTGGGCCACAGCGTGCTCTACCTCACTGGCGTCGGTACGTACCGCCTCCCCGGCTCTCGGTATGTCCCCCGACTCTTTGGCGGTGGCTGTTGAGGGTCTTAGGGGGGGTCCTGAGTGCAGGCCCATGGCCAGTGGCTTTCTCTACCACTGAGGGGTGTGGCTCCCTAGAACATCAGAGAGGGAGACCCAGCAATACTTAGGGCCACAGGCATCTAGAAACCGCACTGTCCATGTGTCAACAGCTAGACCCACAGTGGGCCCTTCACCTGGGGTCCCAGCTGTCACATCCATTGGAACCCCCAGGCCAGCACTAAGCCCTGGACAGCCATGTGCCCTCACCCCCCTCGCTCCCCCAGCCTAAGCACCAGGGCAGCTGGCCTCGAGACCTATGAAACCAGCACCCAGAGTCACAGACCTAGTCCCCAACTGTGGGAGTCAGGGCCTCCCTAAGACACTAGTGTAAAATGAGCAAGAAATTCAAGACACGAAGAGGTGGGTCCCCCAACACCCAGGGCCACACAGGCTGCCCCAGAGCCTCCCAGAACAGGGCTTCCCACTTCTCAGCGGCCTGGAGAGCGTTCCTCCACCCGGATGCTGTAGGCAGAAGCTGGGGCCCCGGGAACCCCGACAACACCTCTCCGTCTCTTCCTAGACATCTCCCTGGATGTTGACACAGCCCGCAAGGGCAAGGCAAAGCGGACCCAAGGCGACAAGGTGAGGCTTCCCTGCTACCCCCAGCCAGCAGGGTAGACAGGTAACCGGGGGCTGGGCCTGGCTGGGGTGGGTGGGGTGGGGTGGCTGGGGTGGGTGGGGTGTGCTCTACCTCACTGGCGTCGGTACGTACCGCCTCCAGAAGGGCCACGGATGCCAAGGGTCTGTGGTAGCCAGCAGTGCAGGGAACCCACCTGGGGACTGTCAGCTTGCCAAGTGGAGTAACTTACACGTGTGATACACAGCAGCTTGCCTGCTGGGTCTCTCTCATGCCACCTTAGACTTGGTATGTTTTCTATTTCATAGGCTGTATTTGTTTTGTTTTGTGTGTGTGTGTGTGTTTTTTTTTTTAAATATATATATTGAGTGATTGGTTTTTTACAGAGAGGAAGGGAGAGGGAAAGAGAGTTAGAAACATCAATGAAAGAGAGACATCGATCAGCTGCCTCCTGTTGGGGATGTGACCGCAACCAAGCTACATGCCCTTGACCGGAATTGAACCTGGGACTTTTCAGTTCTCAGACTGATGCTCTATCCCCTGAGCCAATCCGGTTTCAGCTCGTAGGCTGTATTTGGAACCCCAAATATGGCAGGTGCTTCATAAAGGTTGCTGAGTGACTGAAGGAAGGCGAGGGGAAGGCGAGGCTTCCAGTGAAGAAGGCTGGGTGGGCTGCCCAGTTACACCCTAAAGAGTGAGGGGGAGGCGGGGGTGGGCTCAAAGCAGTACCCCCCGGAAGTACCCGGAAGCCATCCTGGAGGGCAGAAGATGTCGTTTGCAGAGAAAGACCCCAGAGAGGGAGCCTGGACCACAGGGTTCGTGGACAGAATGGGGCAGGGCTGCATGGAGGGCTGTGCAGGTCATTCCCTGCCCCGGTGGCCTGGATCAGGTGGTGAGTGGGGTTGACCTTACAAGGCACCTCTTGGGCCCTGGTGCAGGGCAGCCCCTACCCAGAGCGGTGAACACAAACACCGTATATGCTAGCAGTGTCCCCAGACTAGACTTTGAATTCCATCTACCGTATTTCCTGGCATATAAGACCACCCCCAACTATAGAGTTTGGGATATACTCCCCTATAAGATGACACCTGGCATATAAGACAACCCCCCACTTTTGAGAAGATTTTCCTGGGTTAAAAAGTCGTCTTATACCCCGGAAAATACGGTACGCGATGTCCCACAGCCTCGCTTCCCGGTCCTGTGAGGTGGAAGAGTGAGCCTGTGCTGTGGGGTTGGTGGGCAGAAAGCAGGGGCGTGTCAGAAAGAACGTGGATCATCTGATGGACCACGGAGGCCATGGGGCCTGCGGGACTGTGGGTGCACAGGCCCCAGGAGGGTGTGGGTACGAGGAGGGCTTTCCAGGACTCTCCAGTGGCCATCGAGGTCAGGGCGAGGCACCTCTGCCCTGGGCAGGGCTGAGTTTGGTGACTGTGGCTGGGTGGGGCTGCTGTGAACGGTGGCGCAGGTCATTCACCCCACAGGGTGGAGTGGCTCTGGGGCTGGAGACCTGGATGGAGCTCCGTGCCCAGATTGATGAGCCCTCTGTAAATCTTTTGCAAAACATTTTATTTACTTTAAATTATATTTGTGTTGATTTCAGAGAGAGGAAAGGAGAGGGAGAGGGAGATAAACATATCAATGATGAGAGAGAATCATTGATCACTGCCTCCTGCACACCCTCACTGGAGATCGAGCCCACAACTTGGCATGTGGTCTGACCAGGGATTGAACCGTGACTTTCTGCTTCATAGGTCGAAGCTCAACCATGTGCCATGTTGGCTGGGCATGTAAACCTTCAAGCAAACATAAATGTCCCCAAGCCAACAAAGTCATGTCCAGAGCCCCTTCCCAGAGGCCCCCTGGGTCCCGCTGACCCGAGGTCTCTGTTTTACCACAGAAATCCTGGCGCTGGGGCCCTGCGGGCTACGGGGCCATTCTGCTGGTGAACTGTGACCGGGATGGCCTCCAGTCCGGGGGACTCGATCTTGCCAACAGCCAGCTGACCACACTGGACGGTGAGCAACACAAGGGACCCGTGGTGCCGTCCAGGGTGATGGTGTGCGGTGGTAAAGGGTCAGAGCGGGTGGGACGGGAGCCGGTCAGTGGGGCAGAGGGTGGTTGGTCTCAAAGGTGCCCCTCGCTTCAGACCTGAAGGACATGTCCCCAATGGTGCTGACCTGCGGCGGCCCGGACAAGCTCTTCGACAGCCACAAGCTGGTCCTGAGCGTGCCGTTTTCCGATTCCCAGCGAGTGGGCGTCTTCTGTGCTCGGGGTGAGTGGTCTGGTGCCCTGCCTCGTCCACCCCCCCCCCCCGCTTCCCAAGCTCTCTCTTCTCTCGCCCGCCTCCCTCCCTTCCTCCCACCACCTTTCGTCACTCTCATTACAGCTTACAAACAGCCACTCCATCCGGACACAACATGTTACCCAAGAGGAAGGCTCGATAACTAGTCCCCTTTTACAGAGGGATAAACTGAGGCTCAGAGGCTTGAATTTACTGTCTTAAGGTCACACAACCACTTGGGGGGTAGGACAAGCATTCAAACCCAGGTCTCTGGAGTGCCAAAGCCCCTTCTCTCTCCACTGCCCCCGTGTCTTCTCCTCCTTCTCCCTCTGGTCACTCCAGGATGAGACCCCGATGCCCAGATAAGCACGGTCCAGTGGGGATCAAGGGGGGCAGGAACCAGCAAAGCTGAGGTCCAGGCCTTTCATGGGAACTCTGCTCTGCAGAGATTTAATTAACCGAAGTCTGTGGCTTAAAATAGACCCATCCTAACCCTGAGCGCCCTTCCTCGTTTTTATTAACAGCAAGAGGCCTCTCCTGCCCCTTCCTTCTTCCTCTTCATGCATTTCTGTCCGAACAGACCCAGAACTTGTTGTTCTGGCTGAATGAGCCTGGCGGGAGCCAGAGTGTTCCTGGAATGCATCCGTGGTGGCTGGTCAGGTCGGGCCGGGCCTGCAAACACGGCGACACCAGAGCAGGAGCGAGCCTGGGTGTGGGGACCGGCAGCCTTCCCCGGTGAGACCAGAACCACCATGGACAGTTCCCAGGAGAGGAGGAGGCAGGCAGAAGAACTACCACTTTTTCTCTCAATTTTACTGCTCTTTTTTAAAATCCTCACCCGAGGATGTGCTTTTACTGATTTTTAGAGAGAGAGAGGAATATGGATGTGAGAGAGAAACATGGATCAGTTGCCTCCTGTATACACCCCCACTGGGGAACAAAACCACAACCTGGGTATGTGCCTAATTGGGCCTTGAACCTGCAACCTTTTTTTTTTAAAAAAATACATTTTATTGATGTTTTACAGAGAGGAAGAGAGAGGAATAGAGAGCTAGAAACATCGACAAGTGAGAAATATCAATCAGCTGCCTCTTGCATGCCTCCCACTGGAGATGTGCCCCTTCCACTGGGCATGTGCCCCTCTCACTGGGGATGTGCCCACAAGCAAGATACATGCCCTTGACTGGAATCGAACCTGGGACCTTTCAGACCTCAGGCCGACGCTCTAGCCACTAAGCCAAATTGGTCAGGGAGAACCCACAACCTTTTGGTGCCTGGGACGATACTCCAACCAATGAGCACCCAGCCATGATTACTACTCAATTAAAAACAAAAAATCAAGGTGAAATTCAGATAGCATAAACTTAACCATTTTAAAGGGAACAATTCAGTGGAACTTAGTACATTCTCAGTGTTGTATAACCACCACCTCGCTCTAGTTTCAAGACCCTGTCCTCCCCCCTCAAATAAAACCCTGTGCTCATTACTAGTCACTCCCCACTCCCCCCAGTCCCCTGGCTCCTGGCCAACACTAACCTGCTTTGTGTCTCCATGGATTTGCTTATTCTGGACAGTTGATATAAGTGGAATCATACACTGTGTGGACTTTATGTCTGCCTCCTTTCACTTCATGCTTTCCAAGTTCAGCCAGGTTGCAGCATCTATTAGTACTGCATTCTTTTTTCCACACAAATAATATTCCATTGTGTTGACCTATTACAACTTGTTTATCCATTCATCTGTCGATGGACATTTGGGTTGTCTTCACCTTCTGTGCCAGCTGGTTTAAAGCTTACATTGACCCCATGAGAAGTATAATATTAGCCCATTCCACAGATGAGGTACAACGGCTCAGAGAGGTCGAGTCATTGAGCCGAGGTCACACAGCTTGTGCATGGCAGAGCTGGGGAGGAACCCAAGTAGATCGAACACAGAGGGTGCTCTGCCCCTGGTTTCCTCTCTTCCTGTCCTTACAGCCCCGCACCCCTGTCCCAGCCCTGGCCCCCCCTGTGCTGACTCTGGCTCCCCTAGGTGGGAATTCTCTCTCAAACTACAAGCAGGTGCTGGGGCCCCGGCACCTGTCCTACGAGGTTGAGCGGCAGCCAGGGGAGCAGACGATCCACTTCTACGTGGAGGGGCTCGCCTTCCCCAACGTTGATTTCTCAGGGCTGGTCTCTCTCAGCGTCAGCCTGATGGACATGGGGGTAAGTACAGCATTGGGGGCTGGGATAGGGGTTGAGAGACTCGGGGGTGGGGGAGGACCAGTTTGGAGGCTCCAGGACCACTGAGTCCTCGTTTCCCCCTAGACCCTGCCCGAGGTGCCCATCTTCACAGACACTGTGGCCTTCCGCATGGCCCCCTGGATCATGACCCCCAACACTCAGCCCCCCCTGGAGCTGTATGTGTGCAGGTGAGGTTTCCCCCCGCCCCTGCAGCCCATCTGCCCTCTCTGGAATCGTGGACACAGGAACAGAGGCTGTTCTGTGGGGGACCCCTCACTCGGACTGGATAGAATCTGTGAGGGTCCCCACATGCGCCAGCTGGGAACAGGACAGCAGCGGGCGGGCTTGGGCCCTAGTTGAGGTCACAGACTCAACCTCCAGTGCCCCTGCCTCTACCCTGTCCTGCCTGCAGCAGCCCCAGAACATTTTGGGTTCAGTCTAGGCAGTGAGACCAGGCCCCCCCTGTTCAGGCTGCTGGTGGCTGCAGGAGACCTAGCCTCTCTCTGATGTGGGGATGCTCAGGGGCCTGAAAAATAAAACGTGGGAACCCAGACTCCCGGGTGGATCGAGAGCCCTGTCCTCTGGCCACCTCCCAGGATCCTTGTCAGGCCCCTCCCCTCGATGGCTGGGTGAGCCTCGCTGGCAAGGCCACTCCAGGTCCCTGCATCGAGGTCAGAGCGGTGGAAAGTGCCACTGTTGATCTGCACCAGAAATCCAGAGGCGGGGAGGGGTGTGGCCAAACAGGTTTGCGCTGCTCACCTGGCGCAGGTGCTCAGAGGGAGTTCTTTCTCTCCTCTGCCTCACTGACCCCACCCGGACTCCTCCGTTCAGGCCAGGCGTGTGGAACAGGAATAGATGGACTACCTGCCCCCCGGCCACCACCTTAACCAGAGAGATGCAATCCGTGGGTCACCTCCACTATGGCTCCCCCTGCTGGTGCCTCACCACTGGGCTCCGCAGCCCTGGGCTTGCCCCTCACCCTGCACCTGTCACCTGAAGTGATGATGGGACACAGTCCCTCTCTCAGCCTCTGAGCCTCTCTAAGGCAGGGCTGTGCTTGAACCCCTGCATCCAAGGGCCACACGGGGCCCAGCACAGACTAGATCCAGGCCACCCCATCCATTCCTTACCTCAAAGCCAAGGTCACAGTCAGAGGCCGTTATTATCATTCCCTCTCTCTTTATTTGCAGTGTGATAGACGCGCATGGCTCAAATGAGACATTTCTGAAGGACATGTCTGACCTGGTATCAAAAGCCAACTGCAAGCTGATCATCTGCCCTCGGGTCGAAAATCGAAATGACCGCTGGATCCAGGTGGGCGCAGAGCAGACCCTGGGGGAGAGTGGGGTCTCCCTTCACCCGGCTTTGGGAAAGGCTCTGGAGAAGCCAGGCCACCTGGGACCCAGGTCTCAGGGTGGGGGTATGCAGGTTAGGGGAACACTTCCCGCTGCCTGCATCACCCCACTCTCTCCTGCTTCCCTCCAAATGCCCTGGTTCCAGACAGAGTTCTCTCCTAGCCAGGGTCCCTAGGGGCCTCTCCTGTACCCCCAGATCTTGGGGAGGATCTGCTGCCCCGCCCTGCCCCAGGCCCGGGGGGGATCACCCCATTCTGAAAACCATACGAGGAGGTCACTGTAGTCTTCCATCTCTCTTCCCAGGACGAGATGGAATTTGGCTACGTGGAGGCACCCCACAAATCCTTCCCTGTGGTCTTTGACTCCCCCCGAGACAGGGGCCTGAAGGAGTTCCCCTATAAGAGGATCCTGGTACGTGGCAAAGGGCAGAGTGGGGACCCCTGGGGTGGCTCCTCCTCTAGGACCCCGTTCAGTTTTGCCCAGTCCTGGTCCTCTAGGGGGCAAAAGGACACAGGTGGCGGGCAATGGCAAATGGGGTGTCGGAGGGAGGTTTGAGCAAATATGCAAATAGCATGCAAATTTCTCCATGTTCTGGGAGGGGCTAGCTAGTAAAGTCTTCTTGAGGACCTTTCTCCCACAAGGGGCAGCCAACAGAAGGGTGATCCCAGGGGAAGCCAAACTGCCTTTTGAGGGGAATGCACCCCTGTTAAATCCTCATGGCTCTTACTTTTATGAGTTGGTAACAAAGATTTTCTGAACACCTACTGTGTGCCAGCGTGTACTGTTTCCTACACACAAGAGCAGCTCTAGCAAAGGTGCACTGAGGTCCAGGCATCCCCCAACTTTACAAGATTATTCATTTAATCCAGGGGGCACCTCAAGGCTCTCCTTCCTGAGGCTCAGAGAGGTTAAGCTACTTGCCCCAGGCCACACAGCTAGTGGTGGCACCAAGACGCAAAACCAGAGAGGCTGCCTCCAGAGTGCCTGTGCTTTACTGCTGGGCTAAGCTAGAGAGGTCCTGCAGCTCAGGGACTCTGCCTGTTTCGGGCCCGCACGCCCCCACTGCCCGCATAACCCCCTGTTGAGAGAGGCGGGGGGACTGTGCTGGGGAAGTTGGGTGCTCAGGCAGACAGAGCAGGTCATTCACCCCAGCCTGGTGGGGTCAGGGACGAGACCCAGCAAAGGGACAATGAGCCCTGCAGGATGAGTCTGCGTCAAGGGCTTGACCTGACCAGGACCTTTTCCCACTGACTTCCACTCTCATCTTTATCCTTTCCTTCTTCCTGCTTCCTTCCGGTCAATTTGTCATCTCCCCGCCCCCGGCCCAGCTGGAAACAGAGCCAAGAGTTGTCAATCTTTCCCCTTCCTAATGCGTGTTCAGAGCTAAGCGCTTCCCCAGAAGGACAGCTTCCACACGCTTTTTTTTTATTACCTTTCTGATCAGAAGGCTGTCCGACGTCCACTGAGATGGTCTGTGGCCCACGGGGTCTGCAGAAGTGTGTCGCCTGATTCCGAACACGGGGGTTTCCCAGTGATTGTCCTCTCACGGGCTTGGACTTGAATGGCGGGGTGCTCAGAGAACGGGGGAGTCTGTGAAAAGTGGATAGACGTGGTTTTCCTGTTCTAACTGACCCTTCCTTCTGTGTGTGTGTGTGTGTGTGTGTGTGTGTGTGTGTGTTGCCGGTCCTCCCACAGGGCCCCGACTTTGGATACGTAACCCAGGAAGTCCCTTTCAATGGCGCCTCCGGCCTCGACTCCTTCGGCAACCTGGACGTCAGCCCGCCGGTGACCGTGGGCGGCAAGGAGTACCCCCTGGGCCGCATCCTCATAGGCAGCTGCTTTCCCAAGTGAGAGGCAGGGCGGGAGGGGGGCGGAGGGCGAGGACACTGAGGCAACATCCACCCTCCGACGGCCTCACCGCGAACACGGGTCTCCAGTCTGAGAGATTTCCTGACTTCCTGCCCGGATTCAAGAATCAGGGACTCGGAGGCCTAGACTCTTCCATGTGGAAGGTCACAGAATCTTAGGAGGACACGCACACACGGATGCTCATGGTCTTTGGCCTGCCTGGGATTGTATGAGCTTAATGAAACACGTACATACATATCTATGTCTCAGGAGGCCTCCCGTAGAAAGCCAGATTTCCAGCCTCCGGAAAGTCAGAAGAGCTGGGGAGATGTGCAGTTTGATGCAGAGGCAGGAGACAGATCTGCTGCCCTCTCCTGTAGGAGGTCAAACATCTGCTGTCCTAGCCAAGCTCGAAAGGGCCCGGGGGTCGGCATGGGCTGCAGGTGAGCGAGTGGCTGGTTAGCATAGTGTGGGGACCTCAGGCCAGCACACGGTGCCCAACAAATGCCAGTCCCTGCTTAATCTGGGTTCTCCATGCTCTGCACTCACATTTAGAACAATCTCTAGGCAATGCTGCCTCCTGGTGGCAGCTTTGATGTAGCTCAGAGACCAGGTACCATACCTCCTGGGTTATCCCTGCCTCCAGGCGGATGGCCGTAGAGCACCCTGGAAGGGACTCTGCCCTTCCTCACCCTCCCTGTCTCTGATTCCTGCCGCTTGTTGCTCATCTGCAGTTTCTGAAGTCTAATTCTTCTCCACCATCGCACTGTGGTGTAAGAAGTCTTTTAAAATTGCCAACACCGGCCCTAGCTGGTTTGGCTCAGTGGATAGAGCCTCAGCCTGAGGATCAAAGAGTCCCAGATTCGATTTTGGTCGAGGGCACATATCTCAGTTACAGACTTCTCCCTGGCCCGGTCCCTGCTGAGGGCACGTACAGGAGGAAACCAATCAATGTGTTTCTCTCACATCGATGTTTCTCTCTCTCTCTCTTTCACTCTTCCTAAAAAAAAAAAAAAAAAAAAAAAAAATCAATAGAAAAATACCCTCAGGTGAGGATTACATAAATAAATAAGTAAATAGAATAAAACTACCAGCACTCTATTAAGATAACAGAAATACAAGAAAAATATTTCCCACAATCCCATTCTCAAAATCAAAGCAGTGTTGCCCAATCTGGTGGTTGTCCCTTGTTGGGACTTCCTTCCAGACGGTGTCTATGACATATTCAAGGTCTATCGGCCCCGGATTAGCACCCAGGGGTTCACAGGAATGACTATCACTCACAGGTAAACTTTCAGCATCTATTATACAAGAGATACGGAGCAAGCGTAGACAAAAATCCCAGCCCTCCTAGGGGGATGCCAGACAATAAGACATCAAGTGTGCCAACTAGGACCGGATGGTGTAGAGAAAAATAAATCTGGGAAGAGGGTTGAGGGATTGTTTTAATTTCAAGGGCCTCAGAGTGGAAGAAGGTAGCATCTGAATTAAACTTGTGGGGAGCGGGCAGCAATTCCTAGTAGAAAGAAGAGCATGTGCAAAGCCCCTGAGGTAGAAATATACCTGCTATATGTGAGGGATGGCAGGAGGTCGGGCTGGAACCCAGTGATTGAAGAGGAAAGTGGAGGGACGGGATGGGGGGGGGAGGGGCGTCAGAATTGGTGGGGCGGTGCCTGTCCTTGTGGAAACTTTGCATTTACAGTTATGAGATGGGAGTGACATGAGGACTTTGTCCAGAGGAGGGATGTGCTCTGACGTATTTAAAAGCTTCCGTCTGGGTAGGCTGCGGAGGAGCAAGGCCGAAAGTGGGGAGAGTGGGGGAAGGGACAGGCCCCCTGGATTACTGAGGTGAGGGAGGTGTCACTGGCTGGGCGGGGGCAGAGGAGGAGGCCGGCCAAGGCCGGATGGTGTTCTGTTTAAGGTAGAACTGTTACAGAAAACCAGAATAATCAAACCATGCTCAGAGAGTTTGACGTTACATTTACTACATGCGGGTCCAGAGGAAAATGTCTCTGAAATTCTGGGCCCCAACATGCAGAAATTTTCTCTATTTATATGTCTTTACCTTCTTTGTCTCCCAAATATGGGATGTTTTCCACCCCTTTGCAAGTTCTTAAAGGGCTCCTATATGCTGAGGCCTTGAGACCTCAACCAAAGGCCTGGCCTGGTGCCAGCACTGATAATTTTATTCAGCGAAGGTTTAAAGGCCTCTCTGCAGTGAGAATAGTCTCCTTTTCCTTATTATTTAAGCAGGCAAGCATTTACAGGAGCCAATAGCAAGGTTAAAATTTCAAACAGGAATTTTTATATAAGATGGATACTTCAGAACCACCATATTGGATGCGGGCTGGGAGTTTTTGCAAAACATATTGAAAAAAGGCTCTAGACATGTGTTTGCACATGGTTACTTGTGTCAAGGAGAGTGGGAAGTGCCCAAAGAATCATATATCGCTCTGACTTTGGACAAGGTTTCACTGCCTCACCTGTGAAATAGGGACCTGGCCCTCGCTTGGTAACGCCTCCTACCGCTCTGGGAGTGACTTCCCAGGCTCCCCTGCCCCGTTCTAGGCCACCCTCGTCCCTGGTTCTCTTGAGTCAGATAAGACGCTTGTCAAAATGCAGATGCCACGTCCTCAGAGGCGCTCCCTCCTCGAAAACCCCGAGATGTGGAAGACACCAGGGCCCTGCTCTGACCCCCGCACCCTCAGGGCACCAGGAGGTGATGCCACTCTCTCCTTCCCCGCAGGTCGGGTGGGCGGCGAATGGCCAAGGTGGTGCGTGACTTCCTGAAGGCCCAGCAGGTGCAGGCGCCCGTGGAGCTCTACTCCGACTGGCTCTCCGTGGGCCACGTGGACGAGTTCCTGACCTTCGTGCCCACCCCCGACCAAAAGGTGAGCCCCCTCTCCTGCGTGAACCACCTCTGCCCTTGCCTGGCCCGATGGGACGAAACAGCGCAAAGCTACTTGGGACCTACCCAGCACCTAATCCACACTGCGCTCAGAGGCGGGCTCCCTGGAGGCCAGAGCTATTGATCTTGGAGGGCTTCTTTTTAAAAATATATATATTTTATTGATTTTTTACAGAGAGGAAGGGAGAGGGATAGAGAGTTAGAAACATCGATGAGAGAGAGAACATTGATCAGCCGCCTCCTGCACGTCCCTACTGGGGATGTGCCCACAACCAAGGTACATGCCCCTGACCGGAATCGAACCTGGGACCTTTCAGTCCACAGGCAGATGCTCTATCCACTGAGACAAATCAGTTTCGGGTTGGAGGGCTTCTGAAGGAGGTCAGAGCTCAGGTCAGGAGGGCACTCAGTGGCTCACTGCTCACACACATTCTCCTACTTGCTGGGTGTTTCCTCTGATCCCCATCTCTCCAGCCAAGACCCTTGTGAAATGATGCTGATGAAAAAAAATGGTAACATTTACTTAGCACCTGTTATGTGTACATGTTTTAATTCATTTAATTCTCATGAGGTGGCTACTATTTTTAAAAAAATATATTTTATTGATTTTTTACAGAGAGGAAGGGAGAGGGATAGAGAGTCAAAAACATTGATGAGAGAGAAACATCGATCAGCTGCCTCTTGCATGCCCCCCACTGGGGCTGTGCCCGTAACCAAGGTACATGCCCTTGACTGGAATCGAACCCGGGACTTTTCAGTCTGCAGGCTGACACTATCCACTGAGCCAAACCGGTTTGAGCTAGGTGGCTACTGTTATCATTTTGTAGATGAGGAAACTGAGGCACAGAAGGGCAATTAACAGGGAGAGTAGAATTCAAACCCAGACAGTGGGCTCTGGGCCAATGTGTGAACCCCTCAGTTTACAGCCTTGCAGACATGGCCAGGGAGGGCGCAGCCTTCAGGGAGCGAGCAGCCTGGGAGGGGGGCTGAACCCCCAGGTGGGTAAAGCAGGGAACGACCCCCAGGCAGGGGGAGCTTCATGGACGAAGGCCCAGAGGCCTGGACCAGCTGGGAGGACCTGCTGGTAGTTCTTTGTAGCCGGTGGGCGATGTTGAGGTGAGAGGAGTGTCCCAGGCGCTGTCTGGCCTCTGAACTCAGGCCCCTCCTGAGTTTGGGGTCTCCTGCATCTAGGGGGGACCCGGGAGTGAGCTCTTTCCCTCCCTCTGTGCCAGGGCTTCCGGCTGCTCCTGGCGAGCCCCAGCGCTTGCCTCAAACTGTTCCAAGAGAAGAAAGCTGAGGGCTACGGGAAGGCGCTCCAGTTCGACGGTGAGTGCCAGCGACCCAGGCGTCCTGCGGGCGGGGGCGCTGCCCGGACACCGCCAGCCCTGGCACCGCCGAGGCCCTTCCGGCCTGTGCCCCGGCCACGGGCCCTCTGTCTGCAGGCTGAGCGCAGAGCCGGACGTCACCGCTTCTCCTGACTCTCACGTGGGAGCTAAGGATGAGGGCGCTCCCTCCCTTGGGCTAGGAAAGGGGAGCGGAGAGGGGGTGACCTCCTCCATACAGTGGGTGGTCCCTGGCCACACCCCGGGAGAGGAAAAGAACAGGAAGCAGGGAGCATGCCCCTGTGCCATTCTGCGCTGGGCACCTGTTCATGCCCCTTCGGGTCTCCCACGCCCTCTCCTTATCCCTTTCACAGCCGAGGAGATCGAGAATCAGAGGGAAGCGGCTTTCCCGGGGCCGGGCCACAGGGAGCAGCAGGGCTAGGGGCTTAAGGGAAGAGGGCCCACAAGCCAGGAGGGTGGCCAGGGCTGTGGGAACTGACAGGCCCTCCAAAGCACCTCTCACTCCTCACCACAGAGCTCAGAGCTCTCCTCTGAGGAATGGAACCTGTGGCCTGGAGAGACCTGGGTTCAAATCCTGGCCTTGCCGTTTGCTGGCTGTGACATCACGGATGCGTTCTGAACCGCTCAGTGCCCCTGTTCCCTCTTTTCAGAATTGGGGGGATAATGAACCCTATTAGCAGTGCTTTACAGGTTAATAATAGACTCAGTGGGAGCCCCGGCACATAGTGGGTGTTCAATAATGGTAACTGTATGGCGATGATTAGGTCCTGCGCTCAAATGTCCCTTCCCAAGGGGCCTGGGATCCACCCCCAGGATTTACTGGCAGCCAGAGCCAGGTCCTATCAGGGTTTCCTTCTCTGGCTTTCTCCATCCTTGCTTCAGGCCCTGGCACTGAGGTGGGGAGGAAATTCTGGCCCAGATCATGAAGGCCTGCCCTTCCCCCCACACTCCCCTTCTCCGTGGCCTGGGCAGGACTCCCTGAGCCCATGTACAGTCTCTCTCTCTTGCAGGGTTAGAGCATCAGGTGAAGAGAAGCATTGATGAAATACTGGCCGACAGAGACCTCCAGAGCGACAGTCTCTTTGTGCAGGTGAGGGGCAGGCAGGCCTGCTGCCTGTTCTTGGGAATCCCCCCTCTTCCAGAGAGAACAGCTGGGGGCTGCTGAGACCTGTGGATAGGGTAGGCCCTAGGGAAGGTCATTAGAGCCTCAGTTTCCCCACCTGGGGGTAGTAGCAATGGCACACAGATCAGAGGCGCTAAAAGGAGCTAAAAGACGCAGAGGCTGCACACAGTAGGCGCTCTGCAAGCCTGGGACCCTCCCTCACGCCCCCAGAAATGCATCGACTGGAACCGGGAGGTGCTGAAGCGGGAGCTGGGCCTGACGGAGCGGGACATCGTGGACATCCCGCAGCTCTTCTACCTGAAGGGCTCCCACGCAGAGGCCTTCTTCCCCGACATGGTGAGCGCGTGGGCTTGTTCTGGTTCCGGGGGCCTGGCAGGGGTCTGGGGGGGACCCTGTTGGGTCTCCAGAGAAGACCAGAGCACCCCCTGTCCAGGGACAGGGGGCACAGGCAGGGCGGCCCGCACCCTCCAGCAGGTGTGTGCTTTCCGTGCCAATACAGACCGTCCATCAGTGGCTCTCAACCCGGGCCACTTTGCCCCTGGGGCATTTGGATCGCCTCAGTCAGGGGGTGCCGCTGGTACCCAGTGGTGTGGGGGGAGGACAGGGACGCTGCACAACATCCTGCAGGCGCAGGGCAGCCCCACGACTCAGGGCGTGGCTTTCCCCCAAAGGGAAAAGGAAGTGTGGTTTGGGTCCCAAGGTTTGGGGCTTCCGTTTCTGGGCCTCAGCCGCCTCCTCTGCTCCCCAGCGGGGCTCCTGAGTCCAGCAGGTGGGGCAGGTGGCAGCCACCTCTGGGCTGTCATTAACTCGGCAGCTGACAAGCAGGTGAGAGGTGGTGAGCTCACCAGCCTGGCCCCTGGGAGGGGCCTGATGCTATCGGCGCAGTCCTGGCTAAGGTGCCCATTAGTCCCCTGGGAAAGGTGTCGGATCTCTGGATCTCTGTCCCTACCTTCGAGATGCCAGCAGGTTGTGACAACCAAGATGCCTGGGGGGCAAAATCGCCCCCTAGTGGAGAACCACTGACCTGAGGCAGTGCCGTGAGAACTTCCGGGGATGATGAGAATGTTCTGTATTTGGGCAGGATGGCATGGGAGCCATGAGCCACGTGTGGCTCCTTGAAATGTGGCTGGTGTGGCTGATCAAATTTTTACTCTAATTTGAGTTTTAACAGTCACTGGTGGCTGGTGGCTACCGTCCTGGACAGCAGAGTTCTAAGGGGTGACCAGCTCTGGTCAGGCTGAGGGTTGCTGGTAAAGCCAGGGTCAGAGCCCATGGCCTTGGTCAGCCCTCCTTTGGCCGTGGCCTTGCCCACGCCAGAGCCCACACCCTAACACACACCATAGGATCCGGTCTGTGTTTACTGGAAGGGTCTGTAGGGAATGCTCAGTTAACGCCTCATTTGTCAGATGGGGGAACTGAGGCCACAGAGGGGCGGGGGTTGGCTTGCTCAAGATCCCCAGCGAGCCAGGGGGGCAGCCTCTAGTCTCCTGAGTCCTCATCCAGGAGGGGCCCACCTGGCTGGCACTGTCCCTCCCCTTAGCCTCCTGGCCCCCCCCCCTTCCTTCCCTGGCAAGTTCTGGCCCATTAGTGAGCAGGTGGGTCACTCAGGGCCAAGGCCAGGGAGCTGGCCTGAGACCCTCCAGCTTAATGTTGGTCCCAGTCTAGATGGCTCTGCAGGGCAGACTTGGGGTGGGGGGCTAGGGCTTGGAGAACGGGATGCCACAGAGTCCAGGCAGCCCACCCCCCACTGAGATGACCCAGCACTACCCTCTAGAAGCAGGTCCAGATGCCCCCTCCTCTGGCCATCAAGGGGGGGCTGACCTTTCCTCTAAGAAACCTCCACACCCTGCCCTGGGGAGATGTCCCCTCCCCACCTCTAGTGCCCCCAGCCAGGGCCCCCAAACAGGGAAGCAGAGATGCCACTGGAGAGAAGCCCAGGTGCCCCCAAAGACTCCCAGCTCCTTCCCCCCTCTCAGCCCCCGGCCGCCGTAGTCTCCATTCTGGCAGAGGATAAAGCGTGTGCGTTTTGGTACGGGTCAGACCAAACCAATTTCAGTCCCCCACTTCTCGGTGTGGCCTTGCGCCTGTCACTTAACCTGCCCCAGTCACAGCCCAGAGGAGGGCTGTGCGGGTTAGTGATGATATATCTGGCACGTAGTAGATGCTTAACACACGGTGATAATTATCAGGCTTCCGGGGACAGCTGAGGAAGCTGTGCATTGAACAAATGCACCAGCCCTTCAAGGACATTCACACCGTAGGTCGTGTAGATTGATGGCGTATATTTTCTTTAAATTTTTAAAATATATTTTATTGACTTTTTACGGAGAGGAAGGGAAAGGGATAGAAAGTCAGAAACGTCAATGAGAGACATCGATCAGCTGCCTCCTGCACACTCCCTACTGGCTATGTGCCCGCAACCAAGGTACATGCCCTTGACTGGAATCCAACCTGGGACCCTTCAGTCCCCAGGCCGACGCTCTATCCACTGAGCCAAACCAGTCTCGGCTTCTTTAATTTTTTTAAATTGATTTCAGAGAGGAAGCGAGAGGGAGAGAGCGAGAGATAGAAACATCAATGATGAGAGAGAATCATTGATCCTCCTGCACGTCCCTTACTGGGGATCAAGCCTGCAACCCAGGCATGTGCCCTTGATCGGAATCGAACCTGGGAACCTTTAGTCCACAGTCCGAAGCTCTATCCACTGAGCCAAACCAGCGAGGGCGATGGCATATTTTTTTGTACAAGTTTCTGACAGATGAATGTAAACTCTTGCTCTAACCAAGTTGTTATGACGATTTTCTGAGAGATGGAAGAAAGTGTTAGAGGGAGGTGTGTCTTTATATACATTTCCCAGGTATGTTACTGACAGCCCTGCGCATTGTCAATCCTCTCTTCCAACCATGAGTCTATTTCTTCTCTACTTCCATAGACCTTCTTCGTTCTTTTGTTAAAAAAAATTTTTTTTTTTAATTGATTTCAGAGAGGAAAGGAGAGGAACAGAGAGATAGAAACATCAATGACGAGAGAGAATCATCCATCTGCTGCCTCCTGCCCACCCGGACCAGGAATCAAACCATGACCTCCTGGTTCATAGGTTGATGCTCAATTACCAAGCCACACCAGCTGTGCAGGACATTTACTCTGAGAGAGCCCCACGCTGGTGGCCCAGGGACGCCAGCCAGGGTGGGGCAGGGCCTGGGGATGTGTCTGCCAGAGCCACAGGCCATGTGCCAAGTGTCCCCAGCCAGCCGGCCTGCCTCTCGCCTGCTCTCTCCTGCAGGTGAACATGGTGGTCTTAGGCAAGCACCTGGGCATCCCCAAGCCCTACGGGCCCATCATCCACGGCCGCTGCTGCCTGGAGGAGAAGGTGCGGTCCCTGCTGGAGCCGCTGGGCCTCCACTGCGTCTTCATCGACGACTACCTGTCCTACCACCAGCTGCTCGGGGAGATCCACTGCGGGACCAACGTGCGCCGGCAGCCCTTCGCCTTCAAGTGGTGGCACATGGTGCCCTGAGCCTGCCCCTCCCTGCCTTTCCCTCTGCCCACCTGTGGGGAAGCGAGGAACCTCCATCTGCTCCATCCTCTCAGGGGAGGTCTACTAGGCACATCCCTCAAGTGCCCACAGACGTGCTGGCCACGGTGGGCACGGGGACACGGGATGGGCACCGCAGAGCCTCACCTCGGGAGCGGCCTGCCCGCATGAGAAGGACCGCCTCAGTCTCCCCTCCGCCCTCTCCATCACAGCTCCCGGAGGGCCTGCGTGTTCACGGACGGCGATGCGTGGCCTCGGCAGGCGCTCGCTCTGAATCGCTCCCCCTCCATCCTGAGGGCCCTCTGTGCTTGCCAGTGGTCAGTCCTCTCTTCCAACCGCCAGGAATGGGCCCACCTGTGGCTCCTGTAGGACCCAGGCCCTGGGCTGTCTTCTCCTGCAGGCAATCCCTGGGCTGTGACCTCCCAGCACCCTCAGCCGGTTTACATAGGCCGATAAGGACAGGAGAGGCCAGCTGCGGAGGGTTTGCTTTAAAAAGAAAAGAGAAAAAAAAAAGCAACAAAACCCCTTTCATGCCTGACTCTGTCCCCAGAAGGGTGCTTGTTATCGGCGTGGCAAAGCCTTTAATTATGAGCGCTGGTCGCTTCCAGCTCAAAACTGCTCCGAGGTCACAGTGAGGCCTGGGAGGGCATCAAAGGCAGGAAGCCCTGCAGGAGGGAGGTGGGTGCCAGGCTGGCAGAGAGAGGCCCGAGGCACGGGACCGAGGCTGGGGCCAGCCTTCCGCGTCCCGGGCTCCTGGGCCGTGGGTTCTGGACTCGGCCTGTGAGCTCAGCCGGCTGTTCCAGAGGTAGCAGGGAGGGGCCCGGATGTGAGGGGAGGGTGGGGGCCATTTAGGCTATCTCTGAAGGTGGGGTTTAATTCCCTTTAATAGTCTCTAATTATTCCCTTCCCTCTGCAGGCAGTGGGAGGGGAAGGCTTTGCCCCGGCTCCCTCAGCAGCCCCGGGTCCCAGAGCGTAGCTTGGGTTTCACCTGTGGGTACCGTCCCGTGACGGCCCCGTGTCCCCTTGTCTAGAAGGAGAGATGCAGCTGCCACAGGGGTTAGTGGCCCGGGCCCGGGGGAGGTCACCAGGACATGCACAGGCAGGCTGAGAGGTGGCCCTCGCCCCAGAGAGGCCTGGGCAGCAGGGAGGGACCCTGGGCCTTTACCTTTGGGGTGTTCAGTGAGACCTGGGTTGAGCCAGCCGCTGGTAAACTCTATGAGCCTTGGGACACTTAGTGGAGACCCAACACAGGAAACGGATAAAAATGGAACCGCTCTGGTGTCAGGTGGAGAGGGCAGCGTACTGCCCCTTTCCCTTCCAGAAGGCTCTGTCGGGACCCCACTGCCAGCCTCTGGTCTTACCTGCTCATTCTCTGATGGTAATCAGGAGGAAACCTGGACCGAGCCAGAAAGAGAAGGGAGGTCTTCAGGGGCTGGGACCCCAGGTGCAGGGTGGAGAGGGAAAGTGGGGGTGGGGGTCAGGCAGAGAGACAGGGAGCAAGTCCCTAGAGCAGCACCAGATGTGAGAAGCTCTGGAACTGCTGTAGGGGCTGCTGGGGGGTCGCTCGTGTCCCCTCTGAAAACGGTCCAGGTGACTGGTCACCTCCTTTCTGGTTAATAAAAATGTCGACATGCATTTCTTCACGTGGCCGCCTCCTGTGCGTTTGCTTGTTGGGCTGGGAGGAGGAGGGAGGACAGTCTCACCGCCACCCCACCAGGCACCAGGCAGGCTGCTCCATCAGGACCCTGGCACCTGCCCGCTGCCTGGAGCCAGGCCATGCTGAGTGGCTGTGAGCGGAGGTGGGCCTGCCTCTTCGGTGCGTCTCCCTCCCTGGGCTGCCTCTGCTGTCCCTCGGAGGGAAGGCCGGCTGGGCTATTGACAGAGGCCGGAGGGCCCCCAGGGGGACTGGTGCCGGGTCCACAGGCCACTAATCCCCTCTCCTTTCTGCCTCTACAGCCACTGTGTTACTCAGCGGTCGGATTTCAGGGCTCAAAGCATCTCCCTCGCATTCTACACACTCGTGGCTGCCTCAGATTGTACCCGTTGACACTCACTCACTCATCCACTCATTCACTTTATGTTCACTTTTGTTGTGCACTTAGAGGTAAAACCTTGCCATCCAGCATTGACACTTCAGTCTGAACGAGCCACAGATCTGTTCCTAAAAGCTGGTCACACCTGGGAAGAGGTAAAGGCCTGGGTCTGCTGCCAAAGGGGGAGTCAGGGCTCTGTCCCCAGCGCAGTGGGCCTGGGGGGCGGGGAGCCCCCCACTTCCTGTATCTGTCTCCCAGCGGCGCTCACTGTGGCCTGAGGAGACTGTCTAGAACAGGGGTTCTCAACCTTCCTTATGCTGGGACCCTTTAATACAGTTCCTCATGTGGTGGTGACCCCCAACCATAAAATTATTTTCTTTGCTACTTCCTAACAGTACTTTTGCTACTGTTATGAATCGTAATGTAAATATCTGTGTTTTCTGATGGTCTTAGGCGAACCCTGTGATGAGGTCGATGGATCCCAAAGGGGTCGCGACCCACAGGTTGAGAACCGCTGGTCTAGGCCTTCCTCCTGAGCTCCACCCAGAGCAGAACCAGCCACACACAGTTTATAGCCCCAAATGAGGGGCTGGCACCGGACCCAGCAGCCCAGCCGCTCTCCCTGAGAACTTCTTCCCCCCAGACACGGGGAGACCTGAGCGCCAGTCTTAGGGTCCCGCTGAGGTCCCCGACTTCCGCAAGTGCTTTAGCTGGGGACTCTGGGAAGAAGCGGGGCCTGGTCTCCACGTGGCCTCAACCACCCGCAGGGCCAGGGAGGAGAGAGGAACCCTCTATTCAGCACCTTCCAAGCCTCTGCGGGCAGGGCGTGCCCGGCCTCGCTCTCTGCCAGGCCTGGTGATTAGCCACATTTTCTACCGGTGAGGACACCGAGGCCCCGGGGTGTTCATGGTGGAGTCTGACCCCAAGACCCCTCTTGCCGGAGCCCTGGCTCCTGCTGTTCCTCCAGGCGCCTAAAAGCCCGCTCTGGCCTCAGTTTCCCCACCTGAAGAGCAGGCCTGCTCCGACATTCAAAGCCCGCCCCCCCCCCAAGTCAGAGAGCTTTTTCACCCTCATCCCTCCCCCTCCCAGGGGCGTTGGTATCTAATAACAACAACAATAAACAATAACAAACATCGCTCATCATGAACCAACGCCAAGCTCTGCACTAGAGCTCTGCCTGTGTTGTCTCACGTAAGCCTCACAGCGACCACGTACCCGCTGTGAAAAGCGAGGCACGGAACAGTGACTGGCCCCAGGTCACACAGCCCGGAGGTGGCTGAGCCAGGGCTGACATCCAGTCCCCCTTCTACAATCCACGCTCTTAAAGAAAGAGGCCAGGCAGAAACTGGTGTGGCTCAGTGGGTAGAGCGTCGGCCTGGGGACTGAAAGGTCCCAGGTTCGATTCCGGTCAAGGGCATGTATCTTAGTTTGGGGCACAACCCCAGGAGGGGGCATGCAGGAGGCGGCTTATCGATGTTTCTGGCTCTCTATCCCTCTCCTTTCTTCTCTGTAAAAAACCAATAAAATATTTTTTTAAAAAATGAAAGAAAGAGGCCAGGGCTCCTCAAAGTGCATCCACATTCTTCGGGGTGCTTGTAAAAAAAATCCGGGTGCTTCAGTCTGAGGCTGGGCCCAGGAATCTGCATTTTGTCAACTCCCCAGCAGGGAAATGTAGGAAAAGGGGATGAGGAGGATGGAAAGTGAGGGACACAGACCAATAGTGCACAGCTCTGTACCCCCTTCCTACCCCCAGGCCCTGGAGCTCTGGCCCAGGTACCTGTGGCAACTTGCTCCCCTTTAAAGCCAGAAATTAACTCCCTCAGTGCTGGGGTGGAAGCAACAAGTTCCTATGCAAATCAGGTTTCTTCCAGCCAACCCCGAGATCCTGGTTCTAGGAAAGGGGCTGGACTTCCATGACGGCAGCCAATGAGCTAGCTCCCCCGGCTGGAGGGGCAGGGCCAGGCTCTTTTAAACCACTGGCCAGGGGGCCTGCAGGGAGGCAGCGTTGGGTTTCGTGGTCTCAGCCCAGTGGGAGGCCAGCATGTCCCTGCAGAGGATCGTGCGTGTGTCCCTGGAGCATCCCACCAGTGCCGTGTGCGTGGCGGGCGTGGAGACCGTGGTGGACATTTATGGGTAAGAGCCAGAGGCCGGGGCTGTGCAGGCCCCCGGGGCGATCTCCCTGGTTCTCCCCATGAGCATCTTCAGGCTCCGGCCTGGCTTGGCTGCCTTCGCCTGAGCCTGGGCCTTGGGACGCCAGCCAATCACGGGAGCTTGGGTCTCACCTTTGGCGAGGAAAGACTCTGGCCAGGAAGCTTGAAGTGTGGGAGACCAAAGGTGGAGAGAGGCTTAGAGTGTCTGAGCTCTGGCCTTGGGGGAGAGGGGAGAGAAGAGGGATACTGGAGCCATGGGGCTTGTGTATTTTCTCTGTCCGGGGGACCCCGCAGGCTGGGCCGAGAGTCTGGCTGAGCACAGAGGAATAGGAAGAGACATACCACCCCAACCAGTTCCTGCCGATGAGCCTGAAAACAGCGTCTATCTTTTTTTTTTTTTTTAAATTACTTACACGTAGATAGCACTTACTCAGTGCCAGGCACTGTTCTGAGAGCTCACAAGCCTCTGACATTGAACTTCCACAACCACCGTACGAGCTAAGTTTATTCTTCTTCATCTCATTTGACAGGTGAGGAAACCGAGACACAGAGAGGGCGAGCCATTTGCTCAGGCCACACAGATACTAAGTGGCCAAATCAGGATTTTTTTAAAAAGTATATTTTATTGATTTTTCACAGAGAGGAAGGGAAGATGGATAGAGAGTTAGAAACATCGATGAGAGAGAAAGACATCCATCAGCTGCCTCTTGCACATCCGCAACTGGAGATGTGCCCGCAACCAAGGTACATGCCCTTGACCGGAATCGAACCTGGGACCTTTCAGTCCGCAGGCCGACGCTCTATCCACTGAGGCAAACCAGTTTCGGCCAAATCAGGATTTAAATCCACTCACGGCCAGGAGTCTTAGGAATCTGGCTGCCCGCCACTTGAGGAGGAGGGGTTCCCTCCAGCTGTTTGAGGGGTCCCCTCCAGCTGTTCCCTCCATGCTCTATGCCCCCACCGTATGCCCATGTCCTTCAGGCCAGTGGCTAGAGACGAGGCCCCACCTTCTCCCTCTCCCAGGAGGAAAAGGAGACTTTGGAAGGGTTTTGGCTGAACCGGGGACAAAGGTAACTAGGGGTCTGGGAGGGGAGAAGGCTCCCATCTGACCGACCAGGCTTCTCAGCCTCAGCGCTGTGGGCGTGGCCGCTCCCTGGGGCCGGGGCTGGGGCTGGGGAGAGCTGGCCGCCCATCTGTGCGCTGAGATGCTGAGCAGTGTCCCCGGCTTCTCCCCACCGGGTGCCAGGAGCACCTGTCACTGGTGACAACCGAAAATGTCTCCAGGCATTGCCAACTGTGCCCGGGGTGGCGGGGATCACCCCAGCTGAGAACCAGAACCTTAGTCAGAAGCAGAGAGCGGTTGGTCCGGGGTTGTAGATGAGAGGGAGTGAGGAGCTAGTCATGGGAGGGAACCAAGTCTGAGCAGGCCTGGCCCAGCGAGGTCCTGGGAGCTAAAGCCGGGTTGAGGTTGGGTGGGCAGTGAGGGGTGGGAAGGGGATTTGGTGGCTTCTGAGAAGGGGGCAGCCAGAGACTGTTCCAGAAGTGATGAGGGAGGAGGGGTACTTGTGAGGCCAGGCACCACTGCCTTCTCCACACTTCATGCCCATGGGGGTGGCTTATCTGCCCCCCATCCCCTCTGCCTGCCCACTTCCTGCCCACAGGGCCGATGTGCCCAGGGAAGCCCGAGCTAGCTCCTCCCCTGAAGAGCTTCCTGAGGATGGAGGACAGATTGGGGTCACGAGAGGCAAAGGCAGCGGTGTCTCGGGGTAATGGAGTGGGTGGGCCAGGTTGGGGTTTGCAGAGGAGGCTGTGGGTGGGTGAGCCACAGGGTGGTGGCTGGAGCCTCCTGCTCCTTCGAACTAGGGATTTTGGGGTCTCAACGACCAGCCCCGCTTGGTATTTTTTTGGGTGTAGTATGTGCCAGGCTCGGGGGACATAATGGTGAACAGGCAAGCGTGGTCCCTGTGCTCTGAGGGGCCCATCCTGAGTTCTGCAGAAGCTGGGTCACCGCCCCCCAGGGAGGGGGGGCTATGGAAGGGACTCCTGCCTGGCAGACAGAGCAGTCCTGGGTTAGCGCTGAGGTCCCTTCCGGCTTGGAGAGGCCACGATTGAGCAATCCCGATGCTCAGACTGTGGGCCAGCGGGAGAAGGGGCAGTGGACATGGTGACTCAGTCCTGGCTCTGTCTGACCCTAGGAAAGTCACTTTACCCGAGTCCTCTGTATGATGGAGATGATATAATAATAATAATAATAATAATAATAATAATAATATCAGCAATGATACTTAGAGCCTGCTCCACCCAGCCACTGCTTGGCGCTTTACATATGTTAACGAATTCTCTTAATAATTCTAGGAGGCAGACATTATCATCCTCCCCATTTTATAGATGGGGAAACTGAGGCACAGAGAGGTTAAGTAACTTGCCCCCCCCGCCCCCCCCGTCACACAGCCAGTGAGGAGTGCAGAGCCAGGATGGAACCCGAACAATTTGTCCATTTGTTTTCAGGAATATTGGGAAGGTGGAAGGAGATTATGCGTGCAGAGCATGCAGGAAACCTGGCATGTGGTGAACATGCAGTTATGGTGACTGTCACCATGATTACCATCGTTGTCACCATATTAAGGCTTTATCCTGACTCCGGAGACAGCCTCACGTGTCCCTAAGCCTGCCGTACACTGGGGAGCGACCTCGGAACTGCATTGGGAGAAGGAGGAGATGAGAAAAGAGACCTTAGGCTGAGCAGGCAGGGCAGGCTTCTTGGAGGAAGGGCACCAGCCAGAGCCTTGAAGGATGCGCACAGGAAGACACGGGGCTGCTCTGTCTGAGGCGGCGGATTAAATCCTGACTTCCTGCCTCGCGCTGAGTTGGACATGGCCCTAACTGGGCGAGGGGGCTGTTTTCCCGAGCAGGGAGTCACGTGCTGAGCCATGCCCCGGGGATGAACGTACAGCCAGGGGGTGACTCATCTATCTTGCTCCCCTCACCTGCACTCCCCCCCCCAGCTGCCTCCTGTCTGTAGTTGAGAGTCGCTGCCCTCGGTGGAAGGGCAAACAGCCCACGTCACCCCTTGCTCAGCAGAGGTGGTCTAACGGGGTGACAAGACCTGGGCACCTGTGGGCCAGTGACCTCGAGGTTTGGTCCGAGCTTTGCTCCCAGTGTCATTTGGAGCAACCTCCTGCTCCTTCCTGGGCCTCAGTTTCCCCATGTGCCCCGAAGAGCAGTGGGTTTCAAGCTCTGCTCCCAGGAGCCTCCCTGCTGTCTGCAGCCGGTTTTCACGCGAGAGCTCTGACTGCCGGGTGGAGCGGTCCGGGAGGCGGATGAAAGCGTGACCGCGCTTTCCTGGGGCGGGAAGAACTCGGGGTTACCGAGGGCCAGTGATGTCCTGACCCTGGTTCTGGTGAGAGGCCAGGATATGGGGGGCCCCACGGAGCGGGAGGAGCAGCTGGCACCTCCCCTTGGAGCCAGAGCTGCCTGGGCCTTGGTCTCCCCTGCCCCTGGAGGCCCCTCGGTGGGGCCCTGGGTGGCCATCTTGTCGGCCTGTGTGTTACAGCCACCGGGACCTTTCCTGCCAGTTCCTTGGCTCGGAAAGTCTGCTTTTGTCTTCCCGGAGGTCGGTGGGTTTGGGTTTGCAGGGGCGTGGGGACAGGTCCTGGCTGTCACTTACTGGCTGTGTGACAAGTCACCTGTCATCTCTGAGCCTCAGTTTCCTCATCTGCAGAGTGGGGATAATCTGGCCACGGGAGCTACCTTCACCACCATTCTCACCGTTGAAGGGGAGACACGAGGCACCAGGGGAGACCTGTCTTGTCTTGTTTCCCAGGACAGGGGGTGCCCTGGGGCACCAGGCTCCAGCGTTTCTGAGACAGCCCCCCACCCCCCTTAGCTGTGCTGCTGGCCTCACTGGGCATCAGGTGGCTTTGAGGGCAGGTCCCAGGGTCCTGCTTGCAGCACGTCTGGTTCTGGAATCACCAGGTGGGTCGGAGGTTGGGCCCTGCAAGGGTGACCAGCTGTCCCAGTTTGCCCAAGACCTTCTAGGTTCCAGCACTGAGTCTTGTACCCCAGAAAATGCCTCCATCCCTGGCAAACCTCCTTCCATGTTTCACCCTCCATTCCCCAGCTCCTCGGCTGGCTGGGAGGGCGTGGTGCTGGGGGGTGGGGAGAGGAGGGACCTTGACCTATCCTGTGCGCGGAGAGCCTCGTCTGGGGAGAAACCGGGGCTCCAAGCCACATGCACCTCCTGGGGCTGGGCCGGGGACACGGGCTAGAGCAGCTCGAGGTGGCCTGGCCACTTCTGCTGACTCCCAGGAAGTGGGACACCCAGATCCTCCCGTCCCTGACGCAGGTTCCCCCGTCCGCCATCCCTTTGATCTTCCCAACACTCAGCTTCCATGACGGGGCAGGAGCACTGCCCTGGGAGTCTGGAGCCCTGCCGTCTAGTCCCTTTTCTCTGAAGCCTCAGTTTCCCAGCAGTGAAATGAGGACACGGGTTCAGGTGACCCTGACTTTCGCTCACCCTCCTTTGATCTTCTCATTACCCCCCTTTATAGACGCTGGCACTGAGGCAGAGGGAGGCCGCTCCACTCCCTGGAGGTCACACACCTTGTGACCTGGCCCCAAGTGCACAGGCCTCACCGCCTCCTAATCAAGAGCCATCGCTGGCTCCCCATCACAGAGCGTGCGATAAAGCAGCCGGTTTGGTTTATGAAACGTGACTTCCTCCAGGGGTTTTGCCAGGGATGGAGGCATTTTCTGGGGTGCAGGACTCTCAGTGCTGGAACCTAGAAGGTCTTGGGCAAACTGGGACAGCTGGTCACCCTCGCAGTGCCCAACCTCCGACCCACCTGGGAAACTGAGGCTCCGCGGTAAAATGCCTTCCCCGCAGGTGTGTCCGCCTTGTCTCGGTACACCTGCCTCCCCCCGGGGAGCCTCCGCAGACACCCGGCCCCCGCTCTCCAACCGCCTCCTCCGCTTCCTGTGCCTAATCCACTTAAAGAACCCCTTCCCCAGCCCGGCGGGCAGTGTTCCAAGCTTTCCTTCCGATAACATGTGAGCCTTATGATGGCCAGTGAGTTTGGCCAAGTGGGGGGTCATTATCTCACTTTATAGGTGAGGTGACCGAGCGCAGGGAGGCCAGGCGGCTACTCAAGGTCACCGGGCTGATGTGTGACCCAGCCGGTCTAGTATCTGACACCTCACTCTGGTGCAGGCCCCACCCCTGACCCCGTGGCCCTGAGCCCCATCTGGCTGCCCTGGGCAGAGCGCTGCCCTCAGCTCCCAGTGGGACCGAAGGCTCTGGGGAGAACAGCGCCTGTGTACACAGTGGGCGCCCCTCAGACAGTAAGAAGATGACCAGACCGATTTCAAACAGGTCTCCCCGACGCGCTGGAATGGGGAAACGCAGTCTCAGGGCCAGATAGCATCACTGACTTGTTAATCCCACGGTTAACGTCTGGGAAACTCACCGGGGAAATGTGGATGAACATGGAGCCTTGGGATGCAAGACTGTGCCTCCATCTGTGGGTGGTCGAGGCTTGATTCCCAGGAGCTTACTGGGAGGATCTGAGAGGCCTGGAGTGGTCAGGGAAGGCTTCCTGGAGGAAGCAAGACTCTGAACCCAAGCTCAAGCGTCTGTACAAGGGCTGCCCCCCTTCCTGGCACTTCCCCTGGCTCCCTGTTCTTCCCAGGTCGGTTCCGGAGGGCACAGAGATGTTCGAGGTCTACGGGACCCCCAGCGTGGACATCTACATCTCTCCCAGCTCGGAGCGGCGCCGGGAGCGTGCGGACACCAGGCGGTGGCGCTGTAACGCAGGGCTGGAGATCATCGTGGTCATGAACTCTCCCAGCAATGACGTCAACGACAGTCATGTGAGTGGCCCCTGGTCTGGGGGCAGCGCGGGGAGGCAGTGATATAGCTTTAACGGGCCCGCTTTTTACCCAGAGGACAGAGTAGCATGGTGAGTGCGTGCCTGGCCCTGGAGCCAGCCAGCGCTGCGACTTAAAGACACCAAGTGTGGTCCTAGCCAGTGTGCTCAGTGGATAGAGCATCAGTAGCAAGAGTATGGACCTCGGTTGCAGGCTTGATCCCCCGCCCTGGTTGGGGCACATGTGGGAGGCAGCCAACTGATGTGTCTCTCTCACACTGACATTTTTCTCTCTCCCTTTTCCCCATCCTTCCACTCTCTCTAAAAACCAGTAGAGAAAGGTCCTCAGGAGAGGGTTAACAGCAACAAATAAACAAGAAACCAAAGTGTGTGGCCTTGGCCAGTGGTTCTAAGTGGTTAGAGCATTGAACCCACGCACTGAAGGGCCGCAGGTTCGATTCCTGGTCAGGGACAGACAGGGCAACCAGTCCATGTGCCTCTCCCACATCGATATTTCTCTCTCCCTCTCCTTCCTCCTCTCTCCTTCCTCCTTTCCATTCTCTCTGAAAGCCATGGGGAAAATATCCCCTGGTGGGGACTAACAAGAAAACAAGAACAAACAACAACACACACAATGTGCACCCTCTGCAAGTGGTTTCCCCACCTGTGGGGCGAGGGTTGCTTAGCTCTATGTGAAGGAGAGAAAGCAGGGACCAGGGGCATGGAGGGTTGCTCTTTCTGGTGAGACCCCCTTCCCACGGTGACATCTCCCCAAGTTGCCTTTTCCTCTAATCTACTCTCTTCCTGTCCCCCTTCCCTTCCCTGGGGGCATAATGACTTCCTGCCCCTCCTCTCTCTGCTCTCTCAGCTAAGGAGAGTGTCTTTGACCTGCCCCGGCTGTAGGCAACATTCTGGCCCCGCGGCAGGATACACTCAGAATGTGGGAGAGATGAGCAGGGCATAGGCGACGCCACCTTATATACAGTCCATGCCAGGAAAGATGTTTTGGAAAACTGTCCCTTTAAGAGCGCTGACCATGAGCCCATCCAGCCCTCACAACAAGGGGGCTTGGATGCTTTTAACCAGGCTCCAATGCTTTCTTATCAACCAGGCTCCAATGCTTTCTTATCTTCTCCGTCTCTGGCCCCGCCTTGGACAGTTACCGGGTGCTGGCTGAGGGCCAGGCACCATGCTTGGCGTGTCACACGAGTTCCTTCCTTAATCCGCACAGCCTATAATCACTCCTGCCGGTAGGGACTGTTATTACCCCCACGCTCAGCGAGGAAATTGAGGCCAGAGCAGATAGGAACTTTTCCCAGGATATGGCCACCTGTTGCATCTGAGTCTGAGGCCTTACCCTGTGCCGCCTGCTCCCTGCTGAGGGTAGCTGATGTTTCCTGGCACTTTCTGTGAGATCCGTCTTTGACACGTGTTGTTTTAGGCTGCACTAGAGTCCTCTGAGCTATGAACCTGTATGGTCCCAGTTTGCAGATGAGGAAACTGAGGTGGCTGGGAAAGGGGAAGAGCTTTGGCCAAGGCCACACAACCCAGAGGTGCTGGGCTCTCTGAGTCCAGGCCTGTCTGAATCTCAGAGATAAAAACATTGGCTTGCTGAGACCGGTTTGGCTCAGTGGATAGAGCGTCAACCTGCGGACTGAAAGGTCCCAGGTTCGATTCCCGTCAAAGGCATGTACCTTGCTTGCAGGCACATCTCCACTGTGCAGGAGGCAGCTGATCGATGTCTTTCTCTCATTAATGTTTCTGACTTTCTATCCCTCTCCCTTCCTCTCTGTAAAAAAAAAAAAAAAAAAAATATATATATATATATATATATATATAACAAAACAAAAAACAAAACAAAAAAAACAACACATTGGCTTGGAGAGTGTCCCAAACCCCTGCCCGGTCTGAGCTCCTCATTGTACAAATGGTGGGGTCGAGACTCAAAGGGGAGAGGGGCTTCCCAAAATCACACAGTAGCCATCGGCAGCACTGGGACCAGGTCTCCATAGAATTCCGTACACATAGGCCCATTTTACAGATGGGCCAACCAAGGCCTGGACACATAAATGGCCCAGAGGAGGCTAAAGGAAGAGCTGAGCGGGTAAACTCAAGGTTAGGGCACAGAGATCTCCTCCCCTCCTTGCTGGATATTCCAAGGCCTGTCCTTTGGGGTAGGGGCTCTTGGCTTTAGCCACCATGACCCGGGGCCCATCTCTCCACAGGTTCAGATTTCCTACTACTCCGGACATAAGCCCCTGCCCCTAGCGTACACAGTGCTCTACCTCACCTGTGTTGGTAAGTTGGGGGCCCTGGAGAGGGTGTAGCCAAGGGGTGTTGGCCAAAGGCAGGATGGGAAGTGGTTGGGAATGACACTGAACAAGGATCTTGTTACCAAAATCAATGTTTTATTTTATTTTTTTTAAAGTAAGAAGTGCACATTGAAAAAATTCAAACAGTAAAAAAGAGTATATATAGTTGACCCTTAAAAAAAACATGGGTTTGAACTGCATGGGTCCAATTATATATGGATTTTTTGTTTTTTCCAATTAACCCATGCAGTTCAAACCTGTGTTGTTCAAGGGCCAACTTCATGGTTGGGATTCTGAGTCTGCAGAGGGCCGACTGTAGTTGTATGTGTGAGGTCAGTGCCCCTAACCTCCAAATTGACCCAAGACTACAGGTTCCCCAGGCCCAGCCTCCTTCTAAGAAATGCTGTGTTTATATAAGTAGACACACGCATACATGTTTATTCCCCCCCTTTCGTAAGCAAATGGAAGCATATATAGACATGTAACTGGACCTTGCTTTTTCCAACTTAAATTTTTTTGGGGCGAATTCTCTACAGACTGATATATAAACTCTATGCAACTATCAGACAGGAAATATAAAGTGATTAATACGTTAGAGGCTGTAGAGAAAGAGGTGGGTAACATGCATAAACATATGGGGAATTTCAGCAGAGAGATGAGGACTAGAAGAAGAAGAATTCAAATGGAAATGCTGGAAAGAAAAATCCGATGAAACATGTTTTTGATGCGTCCGTAGGTGGACGTGGCACAGCTGAAGAAAGAACTGGTGAACTGGAAGACAGGGCAACAGTTATCAAACTGAAACACAAAGAGAAAGAAAGAATGAAACGGACAAAATAACAAACAGAGACTCAGCAGCTGTGGGCCAGTATCAAACCGTCTAAACAGGACTTTGTAGGGCTGACCTTAAATCTCATCCAGAAGAGCAAAGGGCAAGGATAGCCAAGACAATTTTGAGGAAGAACACGAGGGAGGGGTACTTGGGACCCACGGCTGTTCTCCAGGTTGTAGTAGTCAAGGCAGTCTGACTAAATACAGACCAGAGAACAACACAGAACTGGCCATGGACCCCTGCTCACGTGGATACCATGTGAGAATCAATAAACTTGGAACCATATCTCATTCTATACTGAAAAATAAGTTCCAGATGGGCTAAAAATCTTTTTTAAAAAATATTTTTTGCCGAGACGGGTTTGGCTCAGTGGATAGAGTGTCGGCTTGTGGACTGAAAGGTCCCAGGTTCGATTCCGGTTGGGGGCATGTACCTTGCTTTCGGGCACATCTCCACTGTGGGGTGTGCAAGAGGCGGCTGATCAATGTCTCTCTCTCATCGATGTTTCTGACTTTCTATCTCTCTCCCTTCCTCTCTGTAAAAAAATCAATAAAATATATATATATTATTGATTTCAGAGAGGAAGGGACAGAGAAATAGAAACATCAATTATAAGAGAATCATTGATTGGCTGCCCCCTACTGGGGATGGAGCCCGCAACACTGGGCATGTGCCCTTGACCCGAATGGAACCTGGAACCCTTTGGTCCGCAGGCCGACACTCTATCCACTGAGCCAAACCAGCTAGGGCATCTTAAGGTGAAATCAGTATTTTAGAGCTTTTAGAAGAGAATATCTGTAAACTGAAGGTCAAGGTTGTCTTTAACAAGGAGAAACAATAGCACAGATCCTGAGGGGAAAGATGGATAAGTTAGACTGCATTAAAATTTAAAACTTCTATACAACAAAAGAACCCATCTCTGGACTGGGAGAAGAAGTCTGCAATGCCTACGGCTTACTTGGAGCATAGAGGTGATGGAACACTTCTATCAATAAGGAAAAAAGACAAATGATTAGCAATAGGTGGAAAAATATGAACAAGCATTCACAGAAGGGAAAGCCCCAGGGATCAGAGCTCAAAGTGAAAGACGCTGAACGTAGTGCTGCTGAGGATGCAGAGCTGGGAGCTCCTTGCACTGTGGGTGGAGTTTGCACCTCTGTGGGTGGAGCAAGCACGAGGAGAGCAGTTAGCAAGAAAGTTAAAGATGGTCCATCTTCAGGAGGCCTTTTATAAGCAGAACCGCTGAGTTATGGGAAATGCACGTGGTAAATTCTGATAGATATCGCCAAATTGCTCTCCAAAAAAGACAGTACCACTTTATGTACCTGTCAACAGCATGTGGGTGGGAGTGCCTTGCCAACACTGTGCGCTACCAGCCTTCTCCCTTTGTGCCAATCAGAGAGGTTGTATCTCATTGTTGCTTTAATTCACCTTCTTTTAGTTAGGACTGAGGTTGGGTGTCTCCCTGCCTCCCCGCTCCCTGAACACACACATGCATCCTCGTTCATTGGAAAATATACACACACACAGAGAAGTGCAGAGAAAGGTTTATTTTGGTATTGATTTCAGAGAGGAAGGGAGAGGGAGAGAGAGAGAGAAACATCAATGATGATGGAGAATCATCCTGCACACCCCGCACTGGGGATGGAGCCTACAACCCTGACATGGAATCACACTGTCACCTCCTGATTCATAGGTCAACTCTCAAGCACTGAGCCACACCGGCCAGACAATAAAGCTTTATTTTATACACACACATTGATGAATAGTTACAAAGCAAACGAATGGCCGCCGCCCAGGTCAGGAACTAGAACCTGATTAGCGCCCCAAAGTCTCCCCCAATAACCCTCTCTGATTTCTGGCCTCCTTCCTGTAGAGGTAGCCACTACCCTGTGGTAGTATTGTCTTGATTTTCTTTGTGGCATACCTAAATAATATATGTACTCTATTTTTGCCGCTCTTTGGACTTCCTCCGGATGGAGTCACAGTGTACATATTATTTTTCGGATGGGACTTCTTTTTGCCCACATTCTGTTTGGGGCATATACTCATTCCCTTGTTGCATGGTGGTTGGGGATCTTTTCAAGTTTAAAAATTATTTCAGCCAAAGCCGGTTTGGCTCACTGGATAGAGCATTGGCCTGCGGATTGAGAGGTCCCAGGTTCGATTTCGGTCAAGGGCATGTATCTTGGTTGCGGGCGTTCGGGAAGTGGCTGAACGATGTCTCTCTCTCTCATGGATGTTTCTAACTACCTCTCTCCCTTCCTCTCTGTAAAAAAATCAATAAAATATATTTAAAAAAATTATTTCCAATGTTTCCTTCTTCCCCCTCCCCCTTACCTCTCTCCCCTGAATGCCCCATTTGTGTTATAAAATCTCCCCCCGTTCTGGGGAGACATGTTCTAGGGAGACATGGAAGCTGGGATTTTAAGAGGATGAGATGAAGGTGAGGTCCAGACCGGCCACAGCCAGCAGATGGCGGAGCCCGGATTCACACCCACGTCTGTCTGACACCGACGTCCAGGCTCACTCCCCCATCCCGAGGAGATGAGACAACTTCACACAGATCAAGAATGCCAGGGCAGCCTGGGCTCGGTGCAGGGTGTGCCCCAGACAGCGATGAGAGGGAGGCATCAGGGAAGGCTTCCTGGAGGGGGCAGCCTTTGTCCTGGGCCTTTACTCTGACCCTGCTTCCTCCCCAAGGCTGCTTCCTTTCCCCAGCCCAGGGAGAGAGGCTCCAGATGCCCCCACCTCTGGGCAGGGTCTTCTTGGAAATTACTTCCGTCTGCCTAGCCCCAGGTGGGCCCTGAGAGCAGAAGGTAAAAGGTGAAGGTCACAGGCCTGTGTTGACCTCCTGGGAGCCCTGTGGTGACTTACCCTCTGCCTTCCCCTTGCAGACATCACTCTGGATTGCGACCTCAACTGTGACGGCAGGCAGAGCGGAAGCTTTGTGGACAAGGTAGGACCTCTCACCTGGGCCCGGAAAGGGGTGTGGGGTCTAGGACTGCTCTAGGCTGGGTTCGTAGAGGCGGGCTGTGACAGGCACCCCTCTGCCTCTGGCTGATGCCGAGATCAGGGGAGCCAGACCTGGTGGGGATCTTCTATTACCAGGAGAAAAACCATTACCAGAGACACGTGCTCAGCCCTAGGCGAGGCCTTGCTTTGTGGGAACATCCTTCTGTATGTTTCACTCCAGGTTGGGGGTCAGTAAACCTTTTCTGTAAAAACAAGATAGTCACTATTTTAGGCTTCACATGCCATACAGTCTCTGTTGCGGCTACTTGATTCTGCCCTTGTAGTGGGAAAGAGCTACAGGCAGTATACAAACAAGTGCACATGACGAGGTTCTAATAAAACTTTATTTACAAAGACTGGCTGAGGGCCGGATTTGGCCCGTGGGCCATAGGGTGCTAACTCCTTGATCTAGATGTAAAGGGAAATCTACCAAGTGTGAAACTTTTAGAGAACTGTGGGCTGAATTGTGGTGGCACTTCTTGTGTAGTAGGAGTTCAGAGGTGGGCTGGGTGAGCAAGGAAGATTTTTCTGGAAGCAAGTCCACTTGAGCTGCGCTCTAAAGGGAGGTAAGAGGGAGGGCAGTCCTGGTGGCGGGAACAGCAGGAGCTGAGGCTGGAGGGAGGATGGACTTAGAATCAGGAGGTGGCCTGTTGAGGAAGAGGACAGACAGCCACAAAAGACAGCTGCCAGTTTGAACTTGATGATGTGGGCAGTAGGGAGCCATTGATGTTCATTTTCTTTCTTTTTTAAAAAAATATTTGTATTGATTTTAGAGAGGAAGGGAGAGGAAGAGAGAGCCAGAAACATCAATGATGAGAGAGAATCGTTGACTGGCTAGCTCCTCGTTCCCTGCACTGGGGATCGAGCCTGCAACCCAGGCATGTGCCTTGACTGTGAATCGAACCGTGACCTCCTGGTTCTTAGGTTGATGCTCGACCACTGAGCCACACCGGCCGGGCCACTGCTGTTTCTTGAGCGGAGGCGCTTCAGTGAGAGTGGACCTGTCCTCAGAGGGCAGCATGGGGTTGGCCAGCCAAGAGGATGCTGGGAAAGAGGCACAGATTTGGTCCCCCCCCCTGCCCGCCATCACCAGCTTTGCTTTGTCCTCGGCAGCGCCAGTGGGTCTGGGGGCCCGATGGGTACGGGGCCATCCTGCTCGTGAACTGTGACAGGGACGATCTGAACTGTGAAGACCAGGACAACTGTGACCAGCACATACGCTGCCTGCAAGGTGAGGGGCCCAGGGTAGCCCGTGTCCCTGGGTGTCCAGGGTCATCGCTCACCTAGTTTGTAGGGACTCAAACCCATAGACCCGGCCCTGAAGGCGGAGCTCGGGGCCAGAGGCCCAGCTCCCAGACACACCTTGACGGTTCCCCAACCTGCTTCCGGCTGGCAGCTGCCCCTCGCAGTATCCCCGGTGCCATGCACGCCCCGGGATGGAACTCAAGAAATAAACTCTCACCTTCCTCTCCGTCCAGGGGAGCAGGGGATGCTAATATTACCTGAGCACCTACTGGGGGCCAGGCCCTTTCCCCAAAGTTCTCTGTCTGGCTCCCCAGACCTGGAAGACATGTCCGTCATGGTCCTCCGCACCCAGGGCCCCGCTGCCCTCTTCGACGACCACAGACTCGTCCTCCACATGTCCGGCCACGACGCCAAGTGGGCCCGGGTCTTCCACGCCTGCGGTGAGTTCGCGCCCCTCCCCCGCTGCCCGGCGCCGGTGGACAGCTCTGCCCAGGCTCCCGGGTGCCCTGGGGGCCAGAGGAACAGTCAGATGCATCAGCTCTGGGCCTGGCCAGCTGGCATCTCGAGCACAGGCGTGGCCCGAGGTTGTTTCATTGGATGGATGAATTTTTAAAATGCATTTCCAGCATGTTTAGAAATGTTTGCTCTCAAAATATTTCGAATGTGTACAAAAGCAGAGAGAACAGTGTAACGAACCCCCAGAGGCCAGCAACCCCTCAGATGCAGCAGTGATTGCTCTTTGTCTTTCTTGCTTCATCCATCCCTCGCCGTTTACGGGGTGTTCCTCGGCCAGTCCCGGGCACCACGGGCATTGGCCCTGAAGAATTCAGCGTGCATTTCCAGGAGAAAAAAACAGCACTACCTCACGTAGCCACCATGCCAGTATCGCAAGTCCAAGCAAGGATGTAAAAGACCTTCTAATGGCCAAAACCGGTTTGGCTCGGTGGATAGAGCGTCAACCTGTGGACTGAAAGGTCCCAGGTTCAATTCCAGGCAAGGGCATGTACCTTGATTGTGGGCGCATCCCCAGTGGAGGGTGTGCAGGAGGCAGCTGATCGATGTTTCTGATTCTCTATCCCTCTCTCTTCCTCTCTGTAAAAAATCAATAAAATATATGTTTTTTTTAAAAAAGACCTTCTAACAATACAAATGGACACAAGTAATAAGATACTAATTTTTTAAAAAGACCAAACAATGTGAAAGCATCTAGAGCAGTGGTTTTCAACCTCCCTAATGCTGTGACCTTTTACTACAGTTCCTCATGTGGTGACCCCAATCTTAAAATTATTTTCGTTGCTACTTCATAACTGTAATTTTGCTACTGTTATGAATCATAATGTAAATATCTGTGTTTTCTGATGGTCTTAGGCTCTACAGCAGCGGTTCTCAACTTGTGGGTTGAGACCCACAGGTTGAAAATTGCTAGCAAGGTCGCCTAAGACCATCAGAAAACACAGATATTTACATGATTCATTAACAGGAGCAAAATTACAGTTGAAGTAGCCACAAAAATAATTTTAAGATTGGGGGTCACCACAACATGAGGAACTGTATTAAAAGGTCACACCATTAAAAAAGGTTGAGAACCACTGATCTAGAGTCCTCTGTCCCTAACCCTAAACCTGACTCTTAACATGTGTTCCCTGTTAAGGATCCGGTATGTGTTCTAACGGCTTTTTCTATATGTACTAAATGTGCCTCTGTGAGTGTGTTCATGTGTGTGTGCGCGTGCGTGCATACGTGGTGTGCCTATTCTGCTTTCCAACCTGTTTCTTTCCCTGAACTATACACTTGACCCCTCTTTCTGTGTATTTATCTGATCTGCTCCATCCTTTTCCCCAGCTCCGTAGCATTCTGAAACAGAGATGCTGTCCCCTACCTTGTCCCCTGGGTCATTCGGCTGCTGATTTTACAATAGGTTCATTGAGGGCAGGGTCTTAGCTTATGGCTGTATCCTGAGCCCACAGCTGTGCCTCAGAGGTACGTAGTAGGTGCGCAGTCAATGTGTGTTCGATGGACACGTACACAACCAGTGAAGACCCCGGTGTGTGTATTTTGTAGGAAAGATACCCAGAAGTGGGATCGCTGGTTAGGGGTACACCTGACTTTGTTAGATGCCACCAACTTGTCCCCCACCCCCCGCCTTGCCCACATGGCGCATTAAGCACCTTTCCCCCCTTTGCCAGTGGGAGGCGAGGTGCAAGGATGATCTGGCCTGTGTTTGGGTGAGGTCACCCACCCCTCCTGTATCCCTCACGCTCCCCTGGCCCACCAGGCAGCCACGGCTGCTACTTTTCGGTCCCCTCCCAGGTCCCGAGGACTCGTGCGAAGCCTACAGGCACGTGCTGGGCCGCGACAAGGTGTCCTACGAGGTGCCCCGCTCCCACGGGGAGGAGGAGCGCTTCTTCGTGGAGGGCCTCTCCTTCCCCGACGCCGGCTTCTCGGGGCTCGTGTCCTTCCACGTCACCCTGCTGGACGACTCCAACGAGGTAGGGGTGGCCGGGCAGACGCAGACAGACAGAAAGGCTCTGTCCTGGGAGAGACGGGCACTGCTGGTGGGAAAGACCCCAGCCTTCTCCCCCCTCCTCACTCCTGGTTCTCTCTAGAAGCACTTGCTCAGGACCTGCAGGTCTGAGTCAGCCTGGCCTCTGGACCACTGGCCCGGGCTCTGTCCTCTCTCTCTCCCTTCACCCCTGCAGGATTTCTCCGAGTCCCCCATCTTCACGGACACGGTCGTGTTCCGGGTGGCGCCCTGGATCATGACGCCCAGCACCCTGCCGCCCCTCGAGGTGTACGTGTGCCAGTGAGTCTGGGGAGCACGGGCGTCCCTCCGACCCCGGTGGCCCCCCTGGCCTGGTCCTGTCCTGAGCCGCTTGCCCCGGCGTGTCTGCAGGGTGAGGAACAACACGCAGTTCGTGAACGCGGTGGCGGAGCTGGCCATGAAGGCGGGCTGCAAGCTGACCATCTGCCCGCAGGCCGAGAACCGAAATGACCGCTGGATCCAGGTACCCCGCCACCGGGCCGTGCCCAGCCCTGACACGGGCCTGGAGGGGGGGCTGGCCTGTCTGCACAGGGTGGGGAGGGGGTTAACGGGGGACACCCAGGAGGACCTGGGTGCTGGATTGCCCTCCGCGGCCACTGCTCTTTCTCATTCTAGACCTAGGGCTTGCCCCCTGTCTCCAGAACTTTCTGGAGACCGGGAATACGCTGTCACTGGATTCAGCACTCATTCACCCCCAGGATCTGGGCTAGGCCCTGGGTTGGCCACACCCGCCCTGCCCTTAGCAGCCAGGACCAAGTGGTTCTCAACAGATGGCGACTTTGTCCCCCAGGGGATAGTGGGCCGTCTGCTGGCCACACTGAGGGGGTGAGGCTACTGGCTCCTGGCCCCTTTGGAAAGGAATGATCCGCCCCCAATGTCAATAGAGCCGAGGCTGAGAAGCCCCCGGTGGTAAAAATCCCAGCTCTCGCCTTCTAAGATGCGGCCGGGGCACTAGCTAAGGGCCAGCAGATTTGTAGGAGGTGGCCTCGCCTCTGTCGGGGATCAGCGATGGCCTCCAGGAGGAAGGGCAGCTGAGCTGGACGGGACTTGGCAAACGGATGGGGAATGACTTCTGCCAGCCAGTGAGCGCTTACTAGCCATGTGCCATGGTCACGGTGTCATCCCATCTTCTTGACAACTCCCTGTCATTACCCACGCAGGGAGCTCTCCGGGATGCCAATGCCCAAGGCCAGACAGCTGGTCAGGGGCCAGGCTGGGACTCAGGGGATGGTGGTCCTGGCCGAGGAACAGCATGTGCAAAGGCCCAGGTGTAGGAGGTATGAGAAAGAATGTCACGTGCTCACTTTGGGCCCGGGGCCAAGGTTCTGTTAAGGGTGAGAGTTGAAGAGGGAGACCTGGACTGCCAGGCTAGGCGCTGTCCTGGCTGGAGGTTCATCCAATGAACCAAGTTTACCAATGAGACAAGTTGGATTGGATGCTGGCTGTGCAGCTGACTGGCTGTGCAGCCTTGGACCAATAGCTAGACCTCTCTGTTCCTGGCTTTCCTCATCTGTCACACAGGGTGGTCATAGTGCCTCCATAGAGGCGTGTCAGGGGGATTAATGGAGTTAATACACATCAAGATCTAGGGCAGGGCACCTAGCAGTGAGCTTCTCATTGTGTTTGTAGGTTGTCTATGCTGAGCCATCTTTGCCTCCTTGACCAGAGTGGCCAGAATGGGCTTGGCCATGTTTATGAGTCTGAGAAGGAGGCAGGTCCTCTCAGCCCTGTCCAGCAGTCAACCCCTCATGACCATATGTGGAGGCCAGAGGTGCTGGCTGATGCCCAGCGCCTTATTGTCCAACTCGGGCCACCCTGAGTCCCTCTCTGTGTCCACTCTGCCCTGACCCAGCATGGGGACACCCCCAAGGTCATGTCCATGTTCTCATTCATTCCTGGTCTTTCTTACTGTGTGACCATAGGCCAGTGGTCGGCAAAATGAGGCTCGAGAGCCGCTGCGGTTTGCTGTTCTGTTGACTAATGAGTTTGCTGACCACTGACATAGACCCTCAATTCCAATAATTACAGGCTGTTGTTGTTCCTTGTGATTAAGTCCCTATCCCAATGGTCAGCAAACTCATTAGTCAACAGAGCGGCAAACCTCGGCTCACGAGCCGCAGTTTGACGACCCCTGCGGCCTAGGCAACGTTACTCCCTTTCTAAGCCTCTAGCACTCCTCCAGCCAGCAGGCATCACGACCCCTGTCTCCTTCACCCCCAAGGGCAAAGTTCCCCAAGGCAGAGAATGCCCATGCACAGTCTTCCCTGAAGTGCCGTGTCAAGCACGCGTGGGAAGTTGTGGGGGGCCACAGCGGGGCGTCTCTCTTGTCCGCAGGACGAGATGGAGCTGGGCTACGTTCAGGCGCCGCACAAGACCTTCCCGGTGGTCTTCGATTCCCCCAGGAACGGGGAGCTGCAGGACTTCCCTTACAAAAGGATCCTGGTGAGTGGTCCAGGGGCCAGCCCAGCCCTGCGGGTGCACGGGCATGACCCCGAGGGTGTGGCGTACAGGGGGCAGCGCCGGGAACCGCCATCTTTAACAACAGGAGTAGCGTTGCCAGGTAGCATGTAGGAGATGCCCAGTTAAATGTGGATTTCGATAAGCGATGAGTATCTGTTTGGTGAAAGTATATCCCCAACATGGCATGGGATATACTTCTACTAAAATACATTTGTCGCATATCTGGGGTTCGGATGGACTGGGCATGCTGTATTTTTATTTGCTCTGGCAAGGAGAGCAGGGCGGTGCAGCTGTTAAAAACACAGGTTTTGCTGAGACTGGTTTGGCTCAGTGGATAGAGCATTGGCTTGTGGACTGAAAGGTCCCAGGTTCGATTCCGGTTGGGGGCATGTACCTTGCTTGCAGGCACATCTCTACTGTGGGGCGTGCAGGAGGCAGCTGATCAATGTCTCTCTCTCATCGATGTTTCTGACTTTCTATCTCTCTCTCTTCCTCTCTGTAAAAAATCAATAAAATATATTAAAAAAAAAAAAAAAGAACACAGGTTTTGGCATCAGAACAAGTCGGCTCTGCCACGCACATGCTGTGTGACCTTGCCTGAGTCACTTTCCCTCTCTGAACCTCCGTTTCCGCATCAGTGGAACTGGCCTGCTAGCCCTGGCCTCACAGGTGCTTGGGAGGCTTCTCTGTGTGCAGAGGGAGCCTGCTGGTGGTAATAGGATGACTGTGGGGTGATGGGTGCTGAGGAAGGAGGGGAGATTCCATTGGACCACACAGGTGGTAGAGACTCTCACCTCTTAACATCCTTCTGAGAGGTGGGATGCTCTCTCTTCCAGGCCATCAACAGCCTCGTGGTCCCCAGAGACAGGCTCCAGGCCTTGTGGTCCCCAGATGCCTGCCCTTGGGCGGGACTTGGCAGAAAGTCTGAGCAGAGGAAGGGGGTGGCCATGGCCTCGGGCCCCGTGTCTAATGGGGACAGGCAGGAGCAGCCAGGGCCCTCTCTGCTGCCCCCTGTGACCAGGGGGAATGCCATGCTCTAACATGGCAGCGGGCCAGAGGGCCTGTGTGTGTCCCAACTTCGGCCCCTGTGCGTGCTTGAAATATCGAATAGATCGGATCCCCGTCTTTGACTCAGTATTTCCATCTGAAGAATGGGCAGCCGGCCCTGCCCCGCCTTAAAGGAACTCGGGACCCAGACAGTTGCTTCAAGCTCTTCCTGATGCCCCCCCCCCCCCCCCC
>PVJN01010369.1:0-57606 GCA_004026805.1 Lasiurus borealis | reverse complement strand
TTTTCCAAAGAAGAGGGCCCTTAGGATTTCTGGTCCCATTTGAGGGGAGGGCGCTTCCTGGAGCCCCTTTGTTTCACCCTTGATTTCTTCCTTTCAGACGTTGCTGTTCCAGCTAACATGCGCTGTGGCATCCAGACCCCTCCTGCCTGACGTCATCTCTGTCAGGTGCTCATGGCCATGAAAAATGCACTAGATGGGGTGAGGGGAAGGTGCCAGCACTGGAGCCTCTCTCCTCTTCCCCTCCTCACCTGCCCTCAAACTTCTTAAATAATAAAAAGAAATGTATATTTTTGCTGTGAAGCTGACTTCTGTCTGTTTTCTAGGGGAACCATTTGGACTTCTGGGTGGAGGTGCTTGGAGGGGAGTTAGTTCTGGTCCCTGGAGAGGCCAGAGAGCTCAAAGGAGGAGATATTCTAACTCACAAGGACAGAAACAAACAGATCCCTGGGCAGGGCTTCTCGCTCCTTGGATTAGAACACCATGTAGAGTTTGAGCCATTCCCCTCTGTGAGACCCAGGATAAGGTCATTCTCTTCTCCAGGCCTCAACTTTCTCATCTGTAAAATGAGTCCATATGTGTGAGGTACTTGGCACAGTGTTAACCACTATTTTCTTTTAAAGGAAGATTTGTTTTAGTGAAAATGTTGGCCGAAACCGGTTTGGCTCAGTGGATGGAGCATCAGCCTGCGGACTGAAGGGTCCCAGGTTTGATTCCGATCAGGGGCATGTACCTTGGTTGCGGGCACGTCCCCAGTGGGGGGTGTGCATGGAGCAGCTGATCAATGTCTCTCTCTCATTGATGTTTCTGGCTCTCTGTCCCTCTCCCTTCCTCTCTGTAAAAAATCAACAAAATATATTTTTAAAAAAGTGAAAATGTTAGCACTGTAAGATATGGGATACAGGACAATAGTTGATAATAGACTTTAAGTCTGAGAAGAGGAGCCACAATGAGAAGTTGACATTTGCAATTTAAGTGCTCAGTTATTTAAGATGCCCAGGAAATCTAATCCGTGTGATGGACACAGGCTGACTCCTGTGTTCTAGTGACGAGCAGTGGATGATCAGCTGTTATAAACTACTACAAGCCCAGCGCATGAAATTGTTCGTGGGGGGATCCCGCTCAGCCCATCCTGGACCCTCTCCAATCTGACCCCCCTCGGGGGATTTCTGACTGCAGGTTTTGGCCCGATCCCCTGGGTAGTCAGACATCCCTCTCACAATCTGGGACCACTGGCTTCTAATTGCATATCTGCCTGTCTGCCAGCCTGATCACCCCTAGCCACCTCTGCCTACCAGCCTGATTGCTCCTAAGTGCCCCCTGCTGGCCTAGTCACTCCCAACTGCCCCCCACTGCTGGCCTGGTTGCTCCCAACTGTCTTCCCCTCCCCTCCTTAGCCTGGTCACCCCTAACTGCCCCTCTGCTGGCCTGATTACCCCTCACTGCCCTCCTCTGCTGGCCTGGTCACCCCACACAGCCAGCCTGGTTGTCCCTTGCTAACCCCCCTGTGGCCTGGTTGCCTCACGCAGCCTGCTGTTTGGTTGTTATTGTGAGGGTGTCGTGACCAATTTGCATATTACCCTTTTATTAGTATGTATAGATAGGTGGAAAGAAGCAGATTTCTTAATCATTTGAAATTGAGCTGATGAATCTCTGGGAAATTGTTTTAAGGTCAAGGTTTTCAAACGAAGCCATAAGACTTTTGCCAGCATAATGGATGACAGCAGCCATAGAATGCCCACCCTAACCACACCCATTGATCTGTTCTCGGCCCCAGAGTACCAGGACAGCCATGCCCTGGCCTCTATAGCTGCAACACCCACTACCATGGCTCCCGAGTAGTTTCCATCACAGATGCAGCATAGAATCTTGGGAGGTGAGGATGAGTGGTAACTATTATTGTCACTATCATGTGGAATGACCTTCCGGGCACTTCCTAGCTTGGAGTGACAGTATGCCTAATGCTTGAGACCACACACCTTCCACAGAACCTATCTGGCACTGACATTAACAACGTGTATAGACTTTGGGTCCACTTGTTCCTCCCAGCCTCAGTTTCCCCACTATAAAGTGGAAACAGACATCTCTTTCTCACTAGGTTGCTGTGAGGGTGAAATGAACATAACATGTGTAAAGTTTTAGCATAGCTCCTGACATCCAATAACACTTTCTCACACACCAGTTATTTTCCTGTTTTTGCCAGAGAGGAAAGGGTCTGGCCCACGCACTTTAACCTCTCTCTTCCATCCCAAAGCAAAGTGTGGGGGAGGGGGGAAAGGGAATGAGGGGGGGAAAGGGAGGGGGCAATATTTCCCCCTGTTTTTGGGCGGGTCTCTGATTCAGCTCAGGGCACCCCCTACCCTTGCCCAGCTCCCCAAACCGGTCAGGGCCCTTCTAAAGGGCTCATTAGAGGGGAGAGGCCTCTATCTGCATTCCTTCTTCCTTTCAGGATTCCCAGGATCTGGGGAGGCATTTATACAAATATGACCAAGACACCTGGCCTTCCCAGGGGCAAGAATGGGGGCGCTGGAGGCAGGTTGGGGGGGTCAGGACGCTGGGTTTTCCAGGGGCGGAGCCGGGATGCCCGGGCGCTGTGGCTGCGGGCGGGGCCCGCCGGTCGCTCCCTCCTCCCTCAGGAGCTGTCGGACCTGTTGTGCCCCCACCCCGCCACTTCCGGGGAGGGAGCCGGAGCAGCCTCTCTCCTCCCTCTTTCTAGCCACCTGTTTCGCAGCAGTAACAACAGCGCCCGGAGCGGAGGGGAGCGCCGAGTCCTGAGCGGGTGAGGGCTCGGGGTTGCGGCAGCAGGGGCTGGAGACGTGGCTTCCTGGTCTGCGGGGGTGAGGAGGCTGGATTTCGGGCACCTAGCTCCCAGGAGGAGCCGAGGACGCAGACTCCTGGTTTGTCCAGAGAGAGGGAGGCTAGGAGCCCCGACACCTGGGTCCCTGGATGAGATGGCATGGGCGCCACTCTCCACTTTGGGGTCAGAGCAAGTCTACGAGGTTCCGGAGAGCAGGGGCCGGGAGCCCGGACTCCTGAGTCCCCCAGGGAGAAGGAGATGGGGTCGTTGTCAGGTTGCCCAGGGCTGGGGCTGGGGGTGGATGGGAGGCTGCTGGGAGGATACAAAGGCGCCGCACCTAATAGAAGGGAGAAGCCTATAGGGGGCGAGCTAGGACCCGGACTCAAATTTCGGCCTCGCGTCCGGAGGCGTGGCGCCTCAGGAGCCAGCGAATCCCGCCTCCTAAAACTCCCAGCCACGCTCCCGGAACGCTCAGTCGCATCCTTTGAACTCCTAGGTCTCTCGGCTTGGAGCTCCTGGGCCCCGCCCCCACGGCACCAGCCCCGCCCCGCGGCGGCAGGCCCCGCCCCCAACGCCGGGCCCCGCCCACCTTCCGCAGCGCCAGGGCCATGGGGACGCCGAGCAGCCCCAAGGAAGGGACTCCGCCGCCGCCGGTCCCGGGACCCGATGTGAAGATTCACCCGCAGGGCGTATCCCAGCCCCGGGAGCACCCCAAGGACCCCCGCCAGCTGGAGGCTCCCGAGGTCCTGGCGGAGCTTCCGCGCGGCCGAGGAGCTGAGCAGCAGGCGGAAGAAGAGGAAGAAGTGGGAGAAGGCAGCAGCACCGAGAGCAGCCGGGACGCGGTGAGGAACCGGGCGGGCGGGACCTCGGGGGACCCGGCAGGTGACAGTGACAGCCAGAGACGGTGTAGAGAGACCAGAGAGACAGAGATCGGAGGCAGTGAGAGCCCCAGAGACATGAAGCTCCCGAGAGACTCAGATCCAAGGGAAGACAGACCCCTAGAAACCTGTGTGCAGAGACCAGATGGACAGAGACCCAGGGACGGGGAGACTGAGAGAGACCCCAAAGAGTCAGAGACACAGGCCAGAGAGAGAGAGTGACCCAGAGACCGAGACTCAGAGAGATGGATGTAAAGACAGAAACCCAGAAACAGGGCAGAGATTCTCAGAGAAACAAAAATAGAGACAGAGAAAGCTTGAGAGAGGGAGATACTCCCAGGAAGAGAAGTAGCAATTCAGAGGCAGAAGATGGATACTGAGCGGGAGAGAGGAAGCCCATAGAAATGGGGGTGGGGGGTAATCAGAGAGACCTGGGGAGAAAGAGATATCCATCCAGGTTTGACACCCAGAGAATAGGAACTTTGTAGAGAAAAACATCTTCCTTGACTTGGCTCAAACCCTTTTTGGGACTTTGAGCGGCATGGTGTGGGGGTGGGGAGGGGAGGCTGGGGCCTCCTCCTGGGGCCTGGTGGTCTTGGGACCTGTACCCTTCCTTGAATAAAAGTGTGGTGGCTGAATTAGTCCATTAAGACCCCCTGAGGGGTATGAAGTGGGGATACATCTATTTAATGACTGCTGGGGTCCAGGGCTCTCCACTTGACCACACCCTCTCCTATCTCAGGGGGAGGCCCCACCTCCTGAACAGATCCCAGCCATGCCCCCCACACCCATCCAGTCCAAGGAAGGGGTGCGAGGGGTGGCGCAGCGGCTTCGAGGACAGCAGCTGGAGGCCCTGACTCGAGTGGCCCTGATGGAGCAGCGAGTGAAGGAGCTACAGCGCCAGAGAAAGGAGCTGAGGATCGAGGTGAGGCTGCAGGCTCACAGGCCTCCCAGTCCTTTCCTCCTAGGGGATCCAGCTCCAGGCCTCCAGCCCCTCCCTCCCCAGACCTCAGGCCTCAGCCCTTGCATTCTCTTTGCAGATGGAGGTGGAGGTGGCCCTGCTGCGGGGTGAGCTGGCTGGGGAGCGCGTGGCGGCCAGGCGGGAGGAGGAACAGCTCCGGGCGCTGCTGGAGCAGCAGGTGGACACGGAGCAGGGCAGCCGGGAGCAGCAGGAACAGGTCTGTTTGTCCTGCTGGGTCTTCGTCATCAGTTTCCCTCCTCGTCAGAAGAATATTCCTGGTGGGGTTCTGGGAGCAGGGGCTGCTAGGACCAGGGTTACCCCAATTCCCCAAATGGTGATACTTGGGCTGGGCTGGGAGGCTGTGGTGGAACAGATGTCCTCCTTATTTTCTCCTGCCTCTTCCTCTGCCCCACTCTCTTTGGTCTCTTAATGCCACATTGTGGAAAACATTAAGCCAACAAGCATGGAAGAGTCAAGTGGCCGCCATATTAGGGCACTTAATAGCTTCAGCGGTGATTAACTCTCATTCCTGTTTCACATCCCTCAATGTGCTTCCCTATCCCAGTTTTGAAAGCCCATCCCAGGTATCATATTATTATTATTATTATTTGTTAATCCTCACCTGAGGATATTTTTTTCATTGATTTTTAGGGAGAGTGGAAAAGAGAGGGAAAGACAGAGAGAAACATTCATGTGAAAGAAATATATCAGGTGGTTGCCTCTTACAGGAGACTGGACCAGGGCCTGGGCTGGGAGGAGGCTGCAACCAAGGTACATGCCCTTGATCAGAATTGAACCAGGGGCCCTTTGGTCAACAGGCTGATGCTCAATCCACTGAGCCAAACTGCTTGGGTTATTTCTTTGTTTCTTTTTTAAAAAATATATTTTATTTATTTATTTATTTATTTATTTATTTATTTAACAGAGAGGAAGGGAGAGGGATAGAGAGTTAGAAACACTGATCAGCTGCCTCGTGCACACCTCCTACTGGGGATGTGCCCACAACCAAAGTACATGCCCTTTGACCAGAATTGAACCTGGGACCTTTCAGTCCACAGGCTGATGCTCTATCCACTGAGCCAAACCAGTTAGGGCTATTTATTTATTTATTTTTAATTTATCTTTATTGTTGAAAGTTCTCCCCACCTTTTTTTTTTTTTTTCCCCATTGACCTCCTCCATCCTGCACCCACCTCTTCCAGGCCTTCACCACACTATTGTCTGTGTCCATGGGCTATGCAGATATGCATATAAATTTCCCAATTAACCTCTCCCCACTGCCCCAGGCCTCCAACCCACCTTCCCTCCAAGATTTAGCAGCCTGTTCCATGCTTCTATGTCTCTGGATTTTTTTTGTCATCAGTTTGTTTTGTTCACTAGATTTCACATATGATTGAGATCATGTGACACTTCTTTCTCTGACTAGCTTATTTTACTTAGCATAATACTCTCCAGGTCCCTCCATGCTGTCTCAAAGGATAAGAGAATCTTCCTTTTTACTGCTGCATAGTGTTGCATGGCGTAAATGTACCACAGCTTTCTATCCACTCATCTACTGATGGGCACTTGGGCTGTTTCCAGATCTTAGCTATTGTAAATTGTGCTGCTATGAACATGGGATTTTGATTGGTATTCTGAATTTCTTAGGATATATTCCTAGAAGTGGGATCACTGGGTTAAATGGCAGTTCCATTTTTAATATTGTTTTATTTCCAGTTTTCATGTTTCCAGATTGTCTCAAAAATGCCACTTGGCTGTTTGAATCAGGTCCCCCGAAGGGTTGAAATGCTGTGTGTTGTTTCATATCTAACAAACAGTCCCCACCTGCTGCTGTGTTCCATAGTATTTGCTGGAGAAACCAAGTCTCTGTCCCATGGTTAGGAGGTGGCCCATGTCCTCTGCCATGTTCCTCTTCCCGCAGCAGGTAGTGGGTTAGAAGAACAGGCTGGGTCATATTCACATGTGCTGCGTGCATCCCGTGCTTTGCCGGGTCAGGGGGCGTCACCTCTGGTTGCCCAGACCTCAGTGAGCTCACTCTGACCTTGTCCTAATAATCGTTTACTTAAAGGCTTTAACATCCATGCCTTGGTGGTCAGTGCTTGCACTGGTTAACATTATAACTTAAAAAATGGTAACTTCGTAATTCTATCAGTTGTTCTCTTTGCCCTTATCTTGTATGTTGTAATTTCCTTGAGTGGGTCCAGGTCCTTATTCACCCTCAAAAAGCCTGTATTTCTCTCAGCCCTGATTTCCCTCCTGTAATCTAGACCTGTGTCCTGCTTCTTAAGATACTGGTTCCTGGATACACCTTCCTCCCTCAGACCCAGGAGTCCAGGCCACCAGCCTCTCCTTCCTCAGACCCAGGAGTCCAGGCCCCCAGCCCCTCCTCCCTCAGTCATAGGAGCTCAGGCTCCAGGCCTTCCTCCCTCAGACCCAAGAGTCCAGGTCCCCAACCCCTCTTCCCTCAGACCCAGGAATCTAAGCCTCCAGCCCTTCCTTCCCTCAGACCCAGGAATCTAAGTCTCCAGCCCCTCCTCTTTCAGACCCAGGAGTCTTGGCCCTTCTCAGTCACCATAACCAAAGTTGACCTCAGCAACTCCCTTTTCTACATTGTCCCTGTCTCACTTCCCTTCAGTCAGTCACCAGGCCAGAGTCCTGGACCTTGCTCTGCATACCTCTCTGTTGTTCACACCCAAGCCTGTCAGTCAACATGTCCTGTCCTTTCTGTTCCCTGATCCTCTCTCTCTAGTCTGTGTCCTTTGCAGCCCTATTGCCCAGGCCCAGTGTAGGTCTCATCTTCATTCTTGGAGGACTCATGAAGGAGCTGGTGCCAACCCCTTGAATCCATCTCCCAGAGATCCTTTCGATCCTTCATGGCTCCCTATTGCCCCAAGATTGAGGCTCCTTAGCCTGGTTGGCCAGACTGGACATGAGCTGTGCCTGCCTTTCCACTGTGGTCTCCCACCACATCTTCTGCCTCCCTGACCAGAGTTTGCCCCTAAACTTCCCATACTTTTCCACTTCATGGTGCATTTGCAACGTGCTGTTCCCTCTGCCCAAAATGCCCTTCCAGTCCCCTCTAGCTCCATAGGTCTTTAAATGCTCTCTAATTTTCGAGGCTCACCTTAAAATCCTTACATCCAGGAAAACTTGGGTTACCCCAATAAAATTGCCCTGCCCCCTAGGTTCCGATAGTCTCTGCATTTCATGGCCCTCATTGTCTCAGGCAGTAACTGGTGGTGTCCCCACCTGGAGACCTCATCCCCACTCTGGTTCCCAGGGTCAGTCACCCAGCATGGATATGTTTTGCATTCATTTCTTAAATGGCTGTTTGGATGATGCCTACTCTGGGTAGGCCAGTACAAGAGTGAACCAGACACACAGGGTCCCACCCTCACGGAGTCATCCCCAGGCAGGGAGGGGTCAGGTCCAGCCAGCCTGGTCCTTGCTGGCCTCCGTGTCTGTCCCTTGTGCTTAGGGGAAGACTAAAAGCCTGGCTATTCTTTCAGGAGCAGAGGCGGCTGAGCCAGGAGAGGGAGCGCGTGGAGGGTCTTCGTCAGAGACTTCGGGAAGCCCAGGGGCGGCTGGACTCACAGCCAGAGGACCAACGTGAGCGGCTTCTGCAGGGCGTGCAGGAGGTGAGGGCCCCGTGGACCTTCCAGGTCCCTCCCACCCCAAGGCCTAGAAGTACAGGCCTTCAGTACCCTCCTCCCCAGAGCCCCCCAATTCCCAGGACTCAAGTCTGGGTGCTCCTTGACCAGGATTCCTGGCCCAGGCCTTTCCTCTCTTGACCCCTGGGGGTCCAGCCCTTTTGCATTTCTGCCCACAGATTAGGGAACAGCTGGATGTGGCCCAGCGTGCCTATGAGGACCTGGAATTCCAGCAACTGGAGCGGGAGAGCCGGAGGGAGGAGGAGGATCATCGGGACAGCCCTGGAGTTTGGGTGCTGGACCCCAAGATCCAGGAGCTTCAGGCCAGCGTGGCACAGCACAGGGTGAGCTGGGCTGGACTAGCCTGCCTTCCTCACATCACCTGCTGGTTTTTCCACTCCGTTTCCGGCCCTTTCTCTCTTTCCTGCCTGGGTCACTTTGCAGCAGTAACAACAATAGCTGCTCTTTATTGAGCATTTGCTGTGTGGCAGGCACACCTTGACACTTCATGGGCATCTAGTCATCGAGCCTTCCAGCAACCCTAGGTGGCAGAGCTCATGCCTCCCATTTTACAGATGAAACTGAGGTTCAGGGTCATGTCATCCTTTCCAAGGTCACTCTGTTTGTCAAGGATAGAGCTGGGATTTGAACCTACTCGGTCTTTGCCACTATGCACCATGCCTGTCAAACCCCAGTCTAAAAAGACCTCCTACCAGTCATTTCTGGGAGTGTCAAGTCCTAGGGGCTGGCAAAACCCGCTGGGGAAAGCAGCGTGACTGTTTCTACTTAACACAAAGCTCCCTGCAGTTATGGATGGCTGAGTTCTCCACCCCTAGGTCTGGGTGTCTTTCCTGCCTCTCTCTCCCTTTCCTCTGTCTCACGCAGCTCTGTCCACCTTGGCACTGTTTCCGCCCCTTTTTCCTCTGCTTCTCTCCCTCTTGGGATCTGTCTGGGTCCTTCTTCCTATATCTTCTGGTTTGTTTTCTGTTTATCCCTTCCTCTCTCTCTGGCGACTCTCCCTGGGTCTCAGTGTCCCTTGGTCTCTCTGAATATCAAATTCTCAACCTCCCCCCACCCACAAAAAAAATCCTCAATCTCCTCTCTGGACACCTACAAGGGAAGAAGGCACTAGGGAGCTTAACTCTGCGTCCCCCCACCCCTTCCCAGGTCCCAGGGTCTCTGTTATGGGGTGGTTCTGTGGGAGCCACTGGGGACGCTGGGTGACAAGGGCCCTGTGGGGTCCTGTAGCGCCGGATTCAGGTGTTGGAGGAGCAGCTGAAGTCGCTGGGAGAACAGATGGCAGCTGAGAGCCGGGGGCTGAGCCAGAAGAAGGAAGAGGCCCTTCAGGCCCTGACACAAGTAGGTGGCTCCAGTCTGCCTGCCATACTCCCCCTCCCCGGGGCATCCCGTCACCTCCCTGAGGCTGGGATGGCCCCGTCTGCAGTGTGGCAGCCTATGATGTAGTGCCTTCCCCTAGGAACGGAGCCGACTGCTTGAGCTGAATTGCTTTCAGGGAAGCCCTGGGAGAGACTTCTCTGAGCCCAACCAGGCTCTCACTAAGGTATGGGGATGTCATGCGCCTGTCAGTCCTCCCTCCCTCCAGTCCTCCTCCCCTGGGATCCAGGACTCTCGGCCTCTAATCCCCTTTCCCCGTGGGCCTCAGGAATTTGGGTCCCCAGCGCCGCCTCCTCAGTCTGCCCACTGTCCTCACTCATGCTGGGGGACTGGACAGCCAGCCCCCATTCCAGCCCTCCTGTGACTTTGGGCCTTTGTCCTTTCCATTGAGCAATGGGCTGGTGCTGGAGGCCTTGGCCAGGCACCCTGGAACTGTGGGTCCCCTGTGATCCTTCCAGCTCCTGCTCATCGTCACCCTCTCTCTCCCACAGCTCCTGTTCACGCAGAAGACAGACCGCCAGCTGCTGGTGCTCCAGGACCCTGCTCTGCACACGGCTGCCTCTGCCTCTTCCTGCCTCTTCTCGGTTCACAGCTCCTTGCAGGTGTCTCCCCCTCTCCCCCCAATCCCACTGAACTCCCACTCTGGTTTCCTCTGCCAAGGGAAGTTTCTAGTTTTAGTTTTATCAGACTCCAGCTTTATTTATTTATTTTTCCTTCTGCCTAACCCTCATCTTTCCTCTGGAGAAATGGGAACATGTATGTGCATCCAGGGGTACATTTTATTTCCTATTACTTTTTAAAACGTTTTTCATTGATTTTTTAGAGGAAGGAAGGGAGAGGGAGAGAGAGGAACATTGATTGGCTGCCTCTCACACCCCCCGCCACCAGGAATTGAGCCCCAAACCCAGGCGTGTGCCCTGGCAGGAATTGAACCAGTGACCCTTCAGTGCTTGGGTCACTCAAGCACTGAGCCACACCGGCCAGGGCTGGAATAAAGTTTAAAAGCATCAGAACAGGGCATATTGATAAGAAGTCCTTCTCTCCCCACTCCAAAAGCAGCACAACTTATTTCTTGAGTATCTTTCCTTCCAGATCTTCTTTTAAAAAATATACAGTGGTACCTCGAGATATGAGTGCCCTAACATACGAAATATTTGAGATATGAGCCATCGAGTGAGCTATTTTTGCTTTGAAATAGGAGCAACATTTGAGATAGGAGTAATTGCTCAGATCGGCCGGCTGCACACGACCCACCAGTTTACCTGGACTCGAGCGTCTCATAGTTTCCCATGCCTCAAGTTTACGGAACGAATTAAACTCATATCTCGAGGTACCACTGTATTTTTATTGATTTCAGAGAGGAAGGGAGAGGGAGAGAGAGAGAAACATCAATGATGACAGAGAATCATTGATTGGCTGCCTCCTGCACGCCCCCTACTGGGGATTGAGTCCACAACCGGGGCATGTGCCTTTGATCAGAATTGAACCCAGGACCTTTCAGTCCAGAGGCCGATGCTCTATCCACTGAGCCAAACCAGCTTGGGCCTTCCAGATCTTCTTAGACATAGGAGTCCCACCTTATTAATGGGACAAAGATTTTTGAATGGTTGCTACTGATTTTTTAATGAAATAGAATGGGCAGTGGCAGTGTGTGGTGTCTGAGATGGGTGAAAGTTAGGTGACAAGAGTGTTGTTTGCCGTTGTGTGGATTTGGAGTTGGGGTAAGCACTTAGAAATTGGTAGGTCTTGTTATATCATGTAAAACTATTTTTGCAGGAATGTGTGTATTAGCAACAAAGTTGGCTTTTATAACTTAATACTCTATCCTGGAGATTGTTTTCTATGGATGCATTTAGAGCTGACTCCACCATTGTTAACAACCATATAAACAATAATAGCAATACTGATGACAACTGATGTTGACTGAGACTTTTTTTTTAGTGAGTACATGAATTTTACTCACTGAATAACTCATGCTTTTTGCCCACTATTGGGCTAATGGAAGTCTGATATCAGGATAGTATATGTCCATCTAGAAACCAATGCATGGTCAGGTTCAAATTTGAGAAGTCTAGGAATTCATGACAGAAATCTGAGATTAGTAAATTGGGGGCAAGGTTAGGTCAGTTATAGAAGCACTACTAGCTCAAAGGATTCTGTTTAGCTTAGTCTTTATCATGTGCCAGATACTGTTTCACATGATTCACTCACTTGGTCTTGCAAAAACTCTACGAACTAAGTTCTTAGATCCATTTAGGAGGTGAAGACATTGAGGCAGAGGTGAATTACCTGACTAGCTGGCATGTGACAGGGCTGGGATTCGAACCGGGGCACTCTGTTTTCAGAGCCTGAGCTCTCACCCACCCTGGGCTTTCCTGTGGAATCAAGTCTATTATGTCTCTTTTTTTTAATCTCCACCCCAGGATATGTTTTTATTTATTTTGGAGAGAGAGAAACATTAATATGAGAAACACTGATCAGCTGCATGTCCTCTCCCTGCAACCCCCCTGATTGCCCTGACTGGGGATAGAACTCACAACCCTATGATACGCGAGATATGCTCCCACCAGCTCCAACCAACTGAGCCATGGGGCCAGGCCTGTCTTTTTTCTTTTTTTTTAGTTTAGAGAGACAGGAAGGGAGAGAGAGAAACATTGATATGATAGAGTCACATCGGTGCCCTGGACAGGACAGGGGAGCACAGACCAATGCTCTAGCCAAGGCAGTGTTTATTAAAATACATTTCATTTTCAAAAAACTGAGCTATCAGCTGTTCAAGTGTGTATACATTTTTGGGGGGACACCCTGTATATAACAAAAATATACAATTTCATTGTATGCTCAGAAGAACCCCCAAAGAAGGTCCTATTAACTGGGTCAATGATGAGCAGATAACGTCTGGGAAATTAACTTTGCAGATAGTTTCCGTGGAAGCCTGATAAAGGTGGAGTATCAGCTGGGTTGCCAGGCAACCGACTTAGAGTAAATAGGGCCCTTCTTACTATAAATACTTCCTGGGAAGCTGTGTCCATTCCTATGGAGTAGTTTCCTGAGTTATTGGTCCTGGTGGACAAGAAGCTTCTAAGGCCAGGTGAGCCCTGTACCTGCTATAGGATCTCATACCCACCCTGCCCCTGGGTGTCGAGTGGGGGAGGAGGGCCGGGGCACGAGGTCACTCATTTAACCCTTGCACCAACCACAGCAGGGCAGTGGGTCGTTGCCCACTTTACAGCAGGGCAGTCTGGCCTGAGAAGAGAGGTGGTCTGCCAAAGTCACATGCCCAGTGAGTGGCAGAGCCGAGTTTTAGCCACGTCCGTCGGTTTCCATGGCCTGTGCCTTTTGGATGACAGTGCTTCTAGGAACCCTTTAGGATCCAGTGGGCACCATGATCAGCACTGGTTCAGAGGGAGCAATTGGGGGCTGCAGGGCACAGCAGAGTCCAGGGAGTATTTCCTTACTCAGCAGGTAAACATACACAAGTAGATAATGTGTGATTCAGCAGGTTGCTCCTCCTTGCCCCTTCTCCTCTCTTACTCCAAGTGCTATTAGACCCGCAAATTCCACTCGGTCTTTCCAGGGTCATGTGATGTCTGAGGACTGCCTCTGCTTGGGTTCAGATACCTGTCCTACCCCTTCCCAGTTGGCTGGACTTAGACCCTTCTCTGTGCCTCAGTTTACTTCACTGAAAAATAGGAATAATAACAGCACCTACTGGATAATGGTTAAAGGCTTAGTGTGGTGCCTGGCACAAAGTAGATGCTCAGTGAATGTGGGCTGCTGGTTACTCTCATTCCAATTACAGTGATTAGAAGTATAATTATGAGCATCCTTCTGTCCACTTCCACCCTCAGCTCTGGTTTTTGTGACCCCATCTGGCTTCCTGCTTCCTCACTGATGTCTCATCTTGTGTTTTGTCTCCCAATAATCTATTCCCACACAGGAGTCTTCCGACTTCAGTCCTCCCCATCAAATGCCCTCAGTTGCCCCTGGGGCCTCCTCACCTTGGCCTGCCAGCCTCTGCATGGCCTGCCTCTGCCCACCTCTCCCCACTCTCCCCAGTCCTTGGCTCAGCTGCAGGAGCACTGACCAGCCAGTACCTGTTCCTGTCTCAGGACCTTTGCACTTGGCCGATTCTCTCCTGGCCAACTATTCTTCTTAAACCTTGGGTCAGTGTCCAGAAGGTTGGAAGGCGACCCTCTTTTAATCCTAATGGGAGGGTATGGTTATTGATTTTATTTATTTATTTATTTATATTATTATTTTAAAAATATATTTTATTGATTTTTTACAGAGAGGAAGGGAGAGATATAGAGAGCTAGAAACATTAATGAGAGAGAAACATTGATCAACTGCCTCTTGCACACCCCCTCCAGGGGATGTGCCTGCAACCAAGGTACATGCCCTTGACTGGAACTGAACCTGGGACCGCTCAGTCCGCAGGCTGATGCTCCTTCCACTGAGCCAAACCAGTTTCAGCTGGTTATTGATTTTAGAGAGTGGAAGAAAGAGAGAAACATCAATGTGACAGAAATAACCATGTGAGAGAGCAACCTCGATTACTTGCCTCCCATACACGCCCCTACTGGGGGTTGAATCCACAACCTTTTTTGGTGTAGTGGGGCAACACTATCACCTACTGAGCCACACTGCAGAACCAGGTTGCACTTAATTGTCATATTTATTTAATTATGTTTTTAGTTATCTTATTTATTTTATTTTATTGTTAATCCTCACCTGAGGTTATATTTTTCCATTGATTTTTATTCTATTAAAAATATTTTTATTCATTTCAGAGAGGAAGGTAGAGGGAGAGAGAAAGAGAAAAATCAATGGTCAGAGAAAACCATTGATTGGCTGCCTCCTATTACCCCTTTTCCCCCCGCACTGAGGATCAAGCCCACAACCTGGGCATGTGTCCTGACTGGGAATTGAACCCTGACCTTCTGGTTCATAGGATGACACTCAACCACCGAGCTAGGCCGGCTGGGCTCCATTGATGTTTAGTGGAAAGAAAGGGGAGACACACACAGAGAGAAACACTGATGTGAGAGAGACACATCGATTGGTTGCTTCCTGCAGCACCCTGACCAGGCCCGGGGATTGAGCCTGCAAACAAGTTATGTGCCCTTGACTGAAATTTACCTGGGACCCTTCAGTTTGAGGGCTGACTCTCCAACCACTGAGCCAAACCTGCTAGGGCTTTATTGATTTTAGAGGGGAAAGGAGAGGGAGAGAGAGATAGAAACATTGATGAGAGAGAAACATCAATTGCATCCTGCATGCTCCCCCATGGTCCCCACTCCTACCCCCGCTGCTGGGGATTGAGCCTGCAACCCGGGCATATGGCCCGACTTATTTTTCTAAAGCAAACATTCTCCTCATTCAAAGTTCAAAGGGCATGGGAGGTTATGCAGAGAGAAGGCTCTTTCACTATTATTTCCATCCATTCAGGTCATCTGCTGGGGTGACCAATTTCTGTGTCTTCTTGGAGATGTTTCTGTTTACACATTCTGTCATGTATGCACTCTCCCCCTCTTTGTACATAGATATGTTATCTTCACCCTGCCCTATGCTTTTTTTTTTATTAAATTAATCCTCACTCAAGGATATTTTTCCACTGATTTTTAGGGAGAGACAGAGAGAAACATTAATGTGAGAGAGATACATTGATTGGTTGCCTCCTGCATATGCCCCAGCCAGGGCCTGGCCAGGGAGAAGCCTGCAACTAGGTACATGCCCTTGACCGGAATTGAACCCGAGATCCTTCGGTACACAATCTGATGCTCTATCTGCCAAGTCAAACTGGCTTGGGCTTGCTCTATGCTTTTACCCTGGGGATTATTTTCTCTCTGGATATAAAGGGCATCTTCCCATTTATTATATGGACTGTGGACTTTTCCATGGTACGGAAGATCTCTGGTTTATTTTCCCTGCCCCCTTCTGTGGGCACTGTGGTGGCCTCTAGGCTTCTGAGGGGAATAACCTTCAACTCAGGTCATTTTGCCTATGTATGAGTATGTCCATATGATATAATCCTTCAAGTGGAACTGGAACTCGAAGATTTATATTTGTCATTAAAAAATAAATAAAAGAGCCAAATGGGCCTTCTTATAAAGGTTGTTCCAGTAGAGCTCCTGCTCCCCACTCCAAATTTGTGGGAGAGTGTCTGGGTTTCCCACGTGCCCACACACTGTTTTTTTCTTTATAGTTTTATCAAAATGTAATTCACACACCATACAATTCATCCAGTTAAAAAGTATAATTCAGTGGTTTTTAGTATATTCAGAATTGTGCAACCATCACTACAACTTTAGGGCATGCCCATCAATCCTCAGCTCTCTCTCTTCCCCGGGTCCCTGGCAACTACTAACCTACTTCCTGTCTACGGATTTGCCCATTCTGGACGTTAACCGTGTGGTCCTCAGACTGGTTGCTCACTCAGCATCGTGGGCAGGGGAGCTTTTTGATCTGTGCCAATTAGATGGTGGTTTTACTCAGCGGTCAGTCCTCTGGCTTCCGGTTGAGACTGAGCATCTTGTTTGTTTTCAGGGCTCTATCGGCCTCCAAAGGAATGGAAGCTTGTCCCGAAAGAGGGGAGAGAGACTGAGCCAGAGGGGATCCCCCCGACCTCTGTCCCTCCATTGTACTGGTGAGGACCCCCTGTCCCGGCATGCCCTCCCCCCATTCCTGCAGCACAGGATGGAGGAACTTGGCTTGGATGCCTAATGGGGTGGAAATGGAGGGAGTGGACAAAGGAGAATCCCAGCCTCAAAGCCCCACTTCTTCTCGCCCAAGGACCCCTGGAGGCCTCAGCCCTCCCACCAGCAGCAGAAGACTCTGGGAGACACCCATTCTATCAGCTGCTGAACTGTGGCTCTGGGAACAGGTGAGACATCCCGGAGGAGGTGGGAGACGGAGGAAGAGGCAGGGCCCCTGTAACCTGCCCTGGCCTCTGCCTCCTCCTCCTAGCTGTGGGACGATCTACCCAGACATAGCCCGCATGGAGCGGCTCCTGCAGCAGGCCGTGGCAGAGCGGGAGCGGCTGCTTAAAGCCAGGGTGAGACCCCAAACCCTCCTGCTTAGGGTGAGGAGATTCAACCCCACCTCCCTTCTCTCTGCTCTTTATATCCAGAAAGAAAATAATCCCCAGAGTGCAGGCCCCAGCCCCTCCTCCCTCAGACCCAGGAGTCCATGCCCCTAGTCTCTCCTCCCTCAGACCCAAGAGTCCAGGCCCCAGCCCTTCCTCCCTCAGACCCAGGAGTCCAGGCCCCAGCCCCTCCTCCCTCAGACCCAGGAGTCCAGGCCCTCAGCCCCTCCTCACTCACATCCAGGAGTCCAATATATTCCCCCCCTCATCCCCCAGTAGTTATTGGTTAGTATCATCATTGACTCCTTTCTGAACCCACAGGAAGGAACAAGAAGGGCCACAGAAGGTTCCTCAGGTCCCGCTGTTCCTGCCATCATGGTCAGTCTCCTACCTTTACCCCACCTGTCCTTTGCTCCTTTCACCCCTGGCCTCTGCCCTTTCTTACCTCGCCCTTTCCTCTCAGTGGCACAGAAACATTTCCTGGGCTTGGCAAGGGAAGGGGAACTAAAACGATGTAGCTTCTGTCCCATGTACCCACAGCACGTCCTTGGGCAACATACTCTACTTCCCTGTACCTCAGTTTCCTCTTCCGTAAGTGGATGACAGTGTCAGCAGTTACTGCAAAATGAGAGCAACTGTATCCTGGGTTTTTTTAAAATCATTAAAAATGTTTTTTATTTATTATTGTTCTTTTAAAATACTTTTTATTATAGAACTAGAGGCCCGGTGCATGAAATTCACGCATGGGGGAGTTCTCTCAGCCCGTTCTGCACCCTCTTCAATCTGGGACACCTAAGGGGATGTCCGACTGCCGGTTTAGGCCTGATCCCACAATCCAGGACCACTGGCTCTTAACCGCTTACCTGCCTGCCACTAATCACTGTGCCTGCCTGACTGATCACCCTCTAACCACTTCCCCTTGCCGGCCTGATAGCCCCTGACAGCTCTTCTCTGCTGGCCTGATTGCCCCTGACCACTTTCCACTGCTGGCCTGATCACCCCTGACTACTCTCCCCTAATCGATCCTAACTGCCTGTGCCTCAGGCCCTGTCACCATGGCTTTGTCCAGTGTAATTAGCAGATTACCCTTTTATTAGTATAGACTATTCAGGCATATGCAAAAGTAGAGAGAATAAACTCTGAGATGCCCACCACACAGCTTCAGTGATGATCAGTATTGAGTCTTGTTTTAGTTGCCAGCTTTGTTTATGTATTCCACATGGACTTCCCTCTCCACAGTGGAATATTTTACATCAAATTGCAGATATCCTATCATTTCACCCATTCCTCACTATATATCTCCAATATATAAGTATTTTTAAAAATATTTTTAATTGATTTTTTACAGAGAGAAAGGGAGAGGGATAGAGAGCTAGAAACATCAATAAGAGAGTGACATCGATCAGCTGCCTCCTGCATGACCCCCATTGGGGATGTGCCTGCAACCAAGGTACATGCCCCGAACCGGAATCGGATCTGGGACCTTTCAGTCCGCAGGCCGACGCTCTATCCACTGAGCCAAACCGGCTTCGGCTATAAGTATTTTTTAACAAAAATTCCACTGTCATACCTTATCAAGACTATTAATTCTGTGACATCCTAATACCTGGTCCATATTCACATTTCCCTAATTGTCTCTAAAATGTCTCAGGGACTGTGGTTTTTAAAATCTGGATCCAAACAAAGCTCTCACAATATATTTTTTTAATGTCTCAAATTGCTAAAATTAAAAGTCCTCCCTTTCCACTTTTTTAAAGAAATCTTACTTGAGGCTATGTTCTTTTATTGATTTTAGAGAAAGAGGAAGGTAGGGGGGAGAGAGAGAAACATCAATGTGAGAGAAACATTGACCAGTTTCCTCCTGCAAATGCCTCAACTGGAATAGAACCTGTAACCTAGGCATATGCCTTGACTGGAATCAAACCCATAACCTTTTGGTGTATGGGATGACACTCCAACCAACTGAGCCACCCAGCCAGGGCCTCACTTTTTAAAAAAGTGTGTAAATAAATAAATAAATAAATACATATACACATACACACACACACACACACACACATACATATACACTGAGTGGCTAGATTATTATGATCTAATGCATAATAATCTGGCTACTCAGTGTATATCCTATAATAAAAGACTAATATGCAAATTGTCCCCTTGACTAGGTGTTTGACCAGCAGGCAGGCTGGCCGACCGTCCATGTCCCCTTCCCCTGGCCAGGCTGGTCAGACCCCACCCATTCACGAATTCAAGCATTGGGCCTCTAATACACACACACACACACACACACACACACACACACACACAAACACAAACACACACACTGATGGCCAGATTATGTGTTCAGAGATCATAATATCTGGTCACTCAGTGTGTGTGTGTGTGTGTACACATACACTTATTGACTGCAGAGAGGAAGGGAGAGGGAGAGTGAGAGAAACATCAATGATAAGAGAGAATCATTGATCAGCTGCCTCCTGCATACTCCCTACTGGGGATTGACAACCGTTTCATGTGCCCTGACTGGGGAATCAAACTGTGACCTTCAGGTTCATAGGTTTATGCTCAACCACTGAGCCACATCAGCTGTGCCCACTTTTTTTTGTTGTTGCTAATCCTCACCAATGAATATTTTTCCATTGATTTTTAGAGAGAGTGGAAGGGAGAGGGAGAGACAAAGAGAGAAACCTTGATGTGAGAGACACATCGATTGTTGCCTCCCACGTTGCACCCCCCCCCTTGGGCCGGGATGGAGTCTGTGTCTGAGGTATATGCCCTTTAAATTGAACCCAGGACCTTCAGTCCATGGACTGATGCTCTATCCACTGAGCCAAACTGGCTAGGCCCCCCCCTTTTTTGTTTTTTAAATACAGTCTTTTAATGGGAAAAAAATGGAGTCATTTACCTTGTAGAGTTTCTCAACACTCTGGATTTAACTGCGAGGCTTCTCATTAAAATGATATGTTCGCCTCTGCACTAATACATTTCTGTTGTAAAGAATGTGACAGGGTTGGGAAAGTGAAGGTCACCCTCGAGCCCTTCTCCCATCGTGGCTCCAGAGGCGCGGGTGTTTTCTGTGGTTAGAAAGCCTTCAAGTTTTCTTACACTTTTCCACATACCCTGCTGAAGCCATGTTCTGTGCACTTAACTTTTCTTGGAAATGCACACATCGTTCCCAGCCTGCTTTTTGCTCCCCCACCACGGGTGCTTTTCTTACTCATTTCTGCCCCGCTGATGGGGTGCCTACTGTAAGTGGGCCCGGTGGCAGCAGTGACCAAAGTGACAACCCTGCCCTCGGGGAAGCTGGCGATTCTGGGGAAGGATAGACAGGACGCTGCATCAGTCAGTAAAATAAGGTGCTGTTACAGAAGACCGGAGAAGACCAAGCCACACTTAGAGAAAGGGAGTTACATTTTAATTATGCGCAGGCCCAGAGAAAATGTGCCTTTCAAATTCTGGGCCCCCCAACATGGAGGAAACTTTTTCTATTTATATTTCTCCTAGCTCTTTGCCTCCCAAATTTGGAATGAGACTTCCGGGCCATCTGAGAAAGAAGGCCTGAGTGCTGGGAAGGGGCCGTGAGACCACATCTCAAGGCCTGGCCTGGCGCCAGCACTGACAACTCTGGGGCATAGTTTATGGCCTCTCTGGAATGGGAGTAGTCTAATTTTTTTTATTATTTAAACAAGCAAACATTTACAGAAGCCAAAATAGCAGGGTTAACATTTCAAACAGCAGTTTTTATATAAGATGTATGTGCTTCAGTGCATGTCCGGCTGATAAGAGCCAGGGAGTAGATAGAGCCTGAGGGATGGCAGAGCCGTTGGGCACAAACTCGAGCTCATTAAAAGTGAAGCCCCTCTTGTGGCAGCATCACTCATTAACTAGCATGTCCCCGGTTCGCACCCAAGAGGAGAATCACCAGGTGGGAGAGCCTGACAGAAGCAGCCCCCGGAGGAGGGTGCTGGTAGCCCTGAGGTTCGGTTCAGGGAAACAGGCTCTGAGAGGGGCAGGGGTTCTGTGGGGGTGAACAGGTGGGTGTGGTGGGGGCGCGGAAGTTGGGAATCTTGAGCTCATCCTGCTCTGGATCAGGGCCGACTCCACCATGTCCTACCTGGGTGGGTCCCCTCCTTTCTAAAGCCTCAGTTTTCTCATCTGTCAAATGGGGACAGTAATGGTGGTTTGGGAGAGGAAACAAGGTGATTGTGATCACTCAGTACAGTGCTGGGCACACTGGGGGGCCTTCCATACACATTAGGGATTGTAATGTGACTGTGTGGAATTGGCCATATGACCCGTACACTTCCAGGCCCCAGTGGGTGTCCTTTAGTCTCTGCTCCTCCTTTGCCATTCTCTCTGCTTTCTTCATTCCCCAGTTCTTCTCTTGCTCACTTTTCCTGTCTCCCTCCGAAGGGTCTATCTGTTTCTCACCCCTTCTTGCTCGGGCCTCGCTTTAGTCTTCTCAGCCCTCGTTACTCAGTGTGGCCTGTGGACCAACAGCATTAGCGTTCCTGGGGCTTGTTAGACATGCAGAACCTCACCCTACCCCAGCCCCCCCGCCTGGAGTGACTGAGTCTGAGCTTGCATGTTAACAGATGCCCCCGTGGCGTGCTCACCTGCCGGGCTTAGCCATGCCCAGAGCCTCAGGACTACGGGGTCACATCATTCTTTGCAGGGGTCGTTTGGGAAGAGTGGGTCTGATGGGCTGGGCCTGGGAACTGTAGACACTTTCAGGGCCTTAATTTAATTCTCCCCTTCTGGCCATGGGAGGACTGCTGCCTGGGAGTCCCGTCTTGGTCAGCTCTGCCTGTATGACGTGGGCTCAGTGACAACCTCTCTGAGTCTTGGTTTCCATTTCTTTTAAATGGGGATAAAGCCCTGGGCAAGTAGCTCAGTTAGTGAGAGCATCAGCCCAGTACAGCAAGGCTGTGGGTTTGATCCCCAGATAGGGCACATACAAGAATCATTGACAAATGCATAAGTAAGGAAAACAACAAATCTATTTCTCTTCCTCTCTATCCAAAAAAAAAAAACAAAGCAAAAATGGGGATGATAATGTATTTACTTACCTCTTAGAGGGTTTGAGTGGGCAGAGGAGTCACCTATAAAGTGCTTAGCATAGGGAATGGTCAGTAATTTAATCACGACAATAATAATGAGATCTGTGCTCTCATTTATTGATCACTTGCTGTTTGGTTCCTGGTTAACAGGTGGAATATGGGGGATCCCTCACCTCTCTGACATGCCTTTAGTGTTTCAGGGTAAGCTATTAGGTCTTGAAACCCTGGGTTCCAGTCCCAGGTCTGCCCCCTAAGCTCTGGGTGACTTCAGGGGGATTTCTTCATCTCTGTACCCCAGATTGCTCATCTGTAATATGGGACTCAAAAATAGCTCTGTCCCAGGGGCGGCAGTGGGAGTCAAGGAATTGATGCTGGTAAATCTCTAGCAGTTTCATACTCAATAAATGTAGCTGTCCGGTTCATCGTTATGATTGTCATTTAAAAAATATGTTTTTATTGATTGATTTTAAAAAGAGGAAGGGAGAGAAACATTGATTTGTTGTCCCACTTATTTTTTAAAAATATATTTTTATTGATTTCAGAGAGTAAGGGAGAGGGAGAGAGAAATAGAAACATCAATGATCTCCTAATGCATAATAATCTGGCATCAATAGGTGCCTCCTAACCACCCCTACTGGGGATCAAGCCAGAAACTCGGGCATGTGCCCAGACTGGGAATTTGAGCCATGACCTCCTGGTTCGTAAGTCAATGCTCAACCACTGAGCCACAGGGGCGGGGCTCATTGGTTGATTCTTGTATGTGCTCTGACCCGGGATCAAAGCCGCTACCTGGCATATGGGGACCACATTCTAACCAACTGGTCACTAGTAATAATACTGTTTAAAGGCTGTAGCAGGCCTTGTGTGTGTGCAACGGTGACCAGCTTCCCGGTGGGCTCCAGGCTTCAACACCCTCCTGACCCTATGCTGCCCCCTTCTCTTCTTTCCCAGGCCCCGCCCATGCTCCCACCCCGCCCTCCTGGCCCACGGGTCTTGGATCTCCGGCAGCACCTGGAATGCTGGGGCCACAACCCGGAAAACTGCCCACATGTCCAGGTGTCGGGGGGCTCCTGCCACGGGGCCCTGGTGAAGATGGGTGGCCGCATCAAGACCTGGAGGAAGCGGTGGTTCTGCTTTGACCGCCAGGCCCGCCGTCTGGCCTACTACTCTGGTAACTGCTGTGGGCCCCGGGCCCTGAGATGGCACACTCAGGGCTTCTTCCCCAGACACCTAGGGGACCCAGCCCCCATCCTTTTCCTTCTCTCTTAGGCCTGTGGGTCTGGATCCCCATGACTCAGGAGTCTAGACCTCCACTCCCCATTTCCCTGGGGGCCCAGGAATTTGGTCCCTACTCTTTCCTAACCCCCCCACAACTCAGGAGTCTGGGTTCCCACCGCCCCTTTCCCCCAGGACCCAGGAGTCCAGATCTCCACCCTCGTCTTCCTCCTGTAGAAAGCCTGCCTGCCTCAGTCACATGGATAACAGTTTTGTACAATTCTGGCTCCCAGACCCCATTTTCCTAAGATACCCAGGAGGAGTCAGACCCACATTTTCCATGCCCCCCACCCCCAACTCCATCACCAGGAGTCCAGGCCCCTCTCACTTTTTCTGTAGGGGAACCAGTGAAGCTGACCTCTCCTTGAGTGTCAGGGATCAAGGCATTGAGGGACTTGGGATTCCAACCCCATTCGCTAGTCTTGTCCGGCCTCCACACCGTTCTCCACACCAGTTTCCCATTTAGCATCAACCTTCATTCACCCTCCAACTCTAGACTTGGGCCCAGTGACCCCCACCCTGCCTAACACACACACACACACACACACACACACACACACACTCACTCACACACACATATCACCAACTGTTTCTTCCCACCCCCCACTGTCAGATAAAGAAGAGTCCAAGCTCAAAGGCGTCATCTATTTCCAGGCCATCGAGGAAGTCTATTATGACCACCTACGCTGTGCTTTCAAGGTGAAGTCCTTGCTTGCCCCTACCCTGTCCTGGTCTGAGCCCCTGCAGTCAGGCCTTAGCTAGTTCCCGGGAAAGGCTCTCCACAGCCCCCACAGATGGGGTACTCCATCCAGAACAGGAACAACAGGTCATTTCACTGCAGGGGCCAGACATTAAGAGTGCAGTCTCTGGCTCTCAGCCACTCTTTTTGGAGCAAAAGATTCACAGCAAAAATGTGGCAAACTGATGCAAAGCTGGAGATGACGGCAGAGTGAGGGCTGGGGCAGCCTGGGAGCATCTAGAGGAGACAGTAGCTCCAGCTTCAGTCCGAAGTTGCCAAATGGGAATGAGCCCCATGTCACACCAATTCTTTTTTCCCCTGGAGGACGCGGGAATTCACTTTTGTGACAGTGCAGAGCCGCCAGATTAAATGTTGGCACAGTGTTTAGAAATGGGTGGGGAAAGCAACCAGTTGGGGCGTCAGGGAAGTGACTAACTTCCTTGTGCCAGCCTTAGTTTTCTCACCTGTAAAATGAGCACACTTCAGTCCATTTCCTCAGAGGTCAGAAGGTTAAAGACAGGTGATGGATGTAAGGGATTTACTGAATTCAGGTTTGGCGAGGAAGAACTCAGTGAATGGGTTGTAGAACACACCAACTTTCCCCAGTTACAAACCAGGGAGACCTACATTTTGGAGAGGGGAAATCTGAATGCTTAGATTTCCAATATAAGAAAAGTTAGGCTGGAGGGAAAGGAACATGGGATTCTTCCTTTCTTAGTTCCGGGGAAAGGCCCTCCACAGCCCCCACAGATGGGGTACTCCATCCAGAACAGGATCAACAGGTCATTTCATTGCAGGGGCCAGTCATTAAGAGTGCAGTCTCTGGCTCTCAGCCACTGTTACTCTTCTTGGAGCAAAAGATTCAGAGCAAAAAAATGTGGCAAACTGATGCAAAGCTGAATTCTAAGCCCCTTAGATGTGTTAATTCATCTGCTCCTCCTAACCCAATGAGGTAGGCAGCATTATTTAGGAAGGCAATGGGAAAACAGAATCTAAATAACTTACGCAGCCTGTGTAAGTCCCAAGGCTGGGATTCCAACATGCGTGTTCTCTTAACCACCTCCACTCCACCACTTATCCCAGAGCCCCAACCCTCGCCTGACTTTCTGCGTCAAAACCTATGAACGCCTGTTCTACATGGTGGCACCCAGCCCCGAGGCCATGCGTATTTGGATGGATGTCATCGTGACCGCGGCTGATGAGAACCACGTCCCCTGAGCGGCCCCACCCCCTGGGGAGGACGGCCAGCGAGGCCCCGCCCACTCCGGAAGCCTGGCCCCGCCCCTTTGGAACTCAGCTGGGACTTCTGCAGGCGCTGCGCTCTGCTGGCCTGAGCCGCGCTGTTCTCTGGGCTGCAGGTGCCTTCCCCCAAGACAGGAAGCCAGCCCGGGGGCCTTGTCCCGGGTAGGAGGACGATTGCGGGGGCGGGAAGGAACTATTTATTGGTGCTCCTGTGATACCGAATTAAACATGGAGGAAAATTTGGTTGTTGTTTTTTCCAACCCAGGCATTTGTGCCCCTTTGTACCCCTCGGCCCCTTAGGGGGGACATCTGAGTTATAGGTTCCTCTGAGAGCCAAGTATCCCACAGACGATTCTCCCCTCTTTAAAAATTGAGGCTTTCAACCAAAGGCTGGAAGAGGGGCGGGGAGGCTCCCAGAGTGGGCGGGGCCTCGTTGGCCCCAGGGTTCTTAACCTGCAGTATTTTTTTTTAGTTGTGGGCCTATCTGCTTCCACCCTTTTTTATTTGACTGGGCTCTTGGCAATGACTAGGAGCGCCTAGGCTCCTGCCCTCAGGCCTTGGCACATGCTGCTCCCTTTGCCCTGCTCTAACCAGCTAGCACCTCATTCTTCAGGTGTTAGTGGGGAAGCTGGTCCTGACTGCCCAGGCTGGGTCGGGCACCCCTGGAGCTCCCCGTCCCATCTCCGCACCTAGGTTATCACTGGTGATGGATTTATGTCCTTATAGACTGGGGGCTCCATGAGGGCAGAGTCAGGGCTGTCCTGGTTCCTGCCGTGTCCATGGGACACATTTCATTCCATGGAAATGAAACAAAACGAAACAAAAAACCCAACTTTCCCTTTAACCCCTTGGTCTTGGTATATACTGTTGCTTTTGCTTAAACAGCTCTCTCCCCACTCCACCCAATTTCTACTCATCATTTCAGTTTTAGCTCAGATGTTTCCTTCTCCAGGGAGCCCTCCCTGATTCTCGTGGTTGAGTCAGATGCTTCCTCTGGGCTTCCCATCCCAGCTCTGATCACTCATCACAGCCTTGACTGCTCTGGGTCATCACTGCTGAGGAGTGGCTCCGTGCTGGATGGGAGCTCCAGAAGGCAAGGACGGGCTGTCTCGGTCACTGCTGAGTCTCTGATGCACAGCAAAGGGCCTAGCGCAAACTAGGTGTTACAGGAATGTCTAATGGTTAGAGAAATTGATGGGAAAGAGATGCTGAGACTGGGGACGATGGGAAAGAAGGTAGACATAGAGCTCTATGCTTTAGGTCTGACCCCGGGTGTCCCCTCCTCCAAGAAGTTCTCCCTGCTCCCTGGGCTGCATCAAGGGTCTGTTCTGGACTTCCTCAGTCCCCCAGGCTCCCTCACAGTGACCACTTCAGGCTGTCACTGTGGAGACAGCCTCCTCCCCTTCCTCCCTTGGTTCCCCCCGCGTCCCCCCGCCCAAACTCTAGAACGAGGCATTCGGTTCCTCTGGTTTCCATCTCAGGACCGGGGTTTCCTGTTTGTCCTGTCCCAGGATTCCGTGAGGATCCAGAATTGGTACTTCTGAACTCCAGGAATGCTGGCACCCTAGTCCCCAGGCCCTCAGTGACCCCAAGTGGCCCTTAAGCCCTACCTCCAGGTGGGAGACGTCTGCATTCTTGGGTCAATTCATCCCCCAGCCCCTCTGCCTATGGCACATACTGGGCCAGCTTCGGGCATGTGACCTGTGTGGCTGACAGGTCCCCATCAGCCCCCCTGAAAGGAGCCCTCTCAGGATTAATGCTCTGTGGTTGTTATCTGGAAAGTCTTAATTTTGTATTGGAATTGGTTTTTGTATGTGAAGTCTGAGGGATGTAAAGCCCGAGTTGGGGGGATTGGAGCCTTGGTTCCATCTCCCACCTCCCCTGAATGGGTTCCATCTGCCTTTCCTTCCCTGCCCCTCTCTGTGACCACTCCCACCCTCTAGCTCTGGCAGGGCCTGCGTGTACATGGGAAGCTCAGGGCCAGGCACTTGTGCCTGATGGCATCTCAGGGTGGGACGTGGCAAAGGGCAGCTGGTGGAAAAAGGACCCACAGCCAAGATGCTCTAGTTGTGGGGCAGGGTCTCTAGACCTCTGTGAGGATCTGTGTTCACCCCACAAGTAACCCTGTGCCCAAGGGAACATGACATTAAACACCACGAGGGGCCCAGAGAGGTGGTAAAAGAAAGCATTTCTATTTTTAGTAATTTTAAAAATATATGTATTTTATTGATTTTTCACAGAGAGGAAGGGAGAGGGATAGAGAGTTAGAAACCTCGATGAGAAACACCGATCATCTGCCCCCTGCACACCTCTTACTGGGGATGTGCCTGCAACCAAGGTACATGTCCTTGATCAGAATCAAACCTGGGACCTTTCAGTCCTTAGGCCAATGCTCTATCCACTGAGCCAAACCGGTAAGGGCTATTTTTAGTACTTTTAAGGGCACTGGATCTCTATATTTTCATTTTGCACTGAGCCCTGACCCCACCCCTTCTCTAACACATCCCAGACAGTAACTCCCAGAGGGGTTGGGTTTGAGACAGGGCCAGAACGTCGCTGGGCTAAGCCTGCCCCTGTGCCAGGGGACAGGAAACCCATAGTGGATATGGCCCCAGGCTTGTCTGAGGTCCTGTGTGAACTCCAGTGCCGGGGACTGCCTCCACACTGACCCTTCCGTGCATCCATCCGGGGACCAGATTCTAAATCTTTTTCCAGTGACTTCTGAGGAGAAGAGCTGGGAAGAGTCACTGAGCAGGTTAAACAGGGGCCCCACGTTCAAACCTCCCTCTGCTCTCTGGTCTGGGGCCAGGTGGGGGTCAGCGCCCAGAATCTGGGCAGGCCTGAGCAAGAGGAGGCTCCCCACCCTGGGTCCCATTCCCTCCCAAGACGCTAGTTCTTCTGGTCTGGCCAGTTAGGGTTCCTCCCTGAAACTCTCCCACGCGGCTGGGGCCTGCAGGGCCTCCTGCTTCTGAGCACACAATCATAATAGTATTACCAGCCAGCCTCCCTCCCCTCTTCAGGAGAGGGGTTTTCAGACCCATTTGGCAAAGAAGGCAGCCAAGTTCAGAGAAGGAGACACGGCTATTTGAGGTCACACCGTAGGAAGATGGCAGAGGCAGGATTAAGATCCCAGACTTGATACTTTGCCCACTGCCTCACTCTGTCATGGAAGCACTCCTTCCTTTATTATAAAACAGATACCTCAGGGAATAAGAGAGGTGAAGACACTGCACAAGGTCACACAGCAAAAGTGGGGCCGTGATTCCTGGCTGGGAGGCAGGGAGGGGGGGGCAGGGCTGAATGACCTCACCAGCAGTCATTCACTTTCTCCCCAATCATGATGCCCAGTGACCCCACCCCTGTGCTGAGGTGCTAGTCATTGTTGGGAATGGGGGGGGGGCAATGGGGTCTGGGAGACAAATAATATCTTTACGAACACAGCTGCTCTTTTTACTGCCATCGGTAAATCTCATCTGTGAGCCAAGAGAAACAAAGCAGGAGTAAAGCTGTAACGTTATAGTATAGTATAATAAATATAATGTGATATAATCTATAATAATAAAAGTGTAATATGCAAATCGACTGAATGGCTGAACAGCAGAACGACAGTCTCAACATTCTTCCAGACGACCTTCCAGATGAGGCTGGGGCTGCAAAGGCCTACTCTTGCATGAATTTCATGCATTGGACCTTTAGTATAATTAATATAATAAAATATAATATAATATAATATAATATAATATAATATAATATAATATAATATAATATGATATAATGTAATATAATATATAAGCAGTCACATATATTAGCCAGGACATGGGAATGCTTAGTCATTTTGTGGTTTGCACAGTGTTCTTGTTAATTTCTGTGCTCAGACATGGTGATCGTGCAGGGTCCTGATTGTGTCTCTCTCCATTCTGCTGTGTGGCTCTGTGTCACACTCCATGACTGCACTGTGAGTGCCAGGCCAACACCTGGGACTGCCTTTCTCTTTCTTATGTGTGAAACTGCTCAGGACCCTCGCCGAACTCCTGGTCTTCTCTCTCTCCCCTTCTAGAGTCTCAAGTTTTTGAGATTCATCCATGTCGCTGAGGCCTTTGGTGGGTGTTTTCACTGCTGTGCAGTATTCCATAGGATTAATGAACTACTCTTTCTTTTTCCATTCACTTCCTGATGGATATTTGCATTATTTTCCAGATTGATCATATTAGAAAGTAAATCTGATTGTGTCCCCAGCTGACTGAGACCCTCTCAGATTTAATTCAAATCCCTTCTCAGGTCCTGTGATGCCCTAAATGGTCTGGCCCCTGTGGTGCTTCCATCTCACTTTCCCCCCTTCTCCCTTGCCCTTGGAGCTCCTGGTGCACTGCTCTCCCCTGAGTTTGAATGGGTCTTTCTCCTTCCCACCTCTAGGTCTTTGCACCTGCTGCCCCCTCTGTTTGTGATGCTCTCTGCCTTCACCCAGACCTCCTCCATGGGCTAAATCCTCCATGTCCCTGAGACCACAGAGCTTTTACATCTTCAGGGAAGCTTCATTGACTGGCCCCACTTCTAGGGTCCACACCTCCTTGCAGCTCCCTTCCTCTCCCCTTCAGTGTCCTCCAGTGAATAACAATCTGTACGATTAGTTGGTGATCCCCTGTCTCCCCCATTAGACGGTGAGCTCTGTAGGGACAGGCACTGGTTCTGTCTTAGTCTCCAGGCCGCAGCTCGCACACTGTAGGTACTCATTAACTATAGAGTGGGTGCCAAGTGTTGAGTAGACCCTTCCTTGAACCTCAGCACTCTCCCCTCCGCCCCCCAAACACACAAACTTTCTTTTGGGAATTGTCAGGGAACCTGGACTCCCGCCATTTCCCTCCTTGGCAGCTGTGGGTGACGCACCCAGGGGCGGGTCCCCCGCCCCACATCAGACGCTGATTTGGCCTGGTTGGGCAAGGCCAGGGTTGCCTGGGGGGAAGTTACTCATCCGGAGCTCAGGTAAGAGGACCCGGGCTGTGAGGCGGCACACCGAGGGGGAACTCTGAGGGAGCAGGATCGCGTCATGGACCCCGGCAGGAAAGCAGGTGCCCAGGCAGTGACCTGGACCGCAGGTTGGCTGCTGCTGCTGCTGCCGATGCTGCTTCAAGGTAGGTCTGGGTAGCTAAGTTGGTTAGAGCGTTGTCTCCATAGCTAAGGTTGTGGGTTCCATCCCTGGTCAGGCTACATGTAAGGGTCAACCAATGAATGCATAATAAGCAGAGCAACAAATTGATGTTTCTCTCTCTCCCCTTCTCCCCCTTTTCTCTAAAAAGAGATAACTAAATAGAAAAGAAGGTGGGTCTTCAGGAGAGAGGAGTGGAGGGGGCAGAGTGGGGCCCCAGGGAAGAGGGCCCCTTACTCCCTACAGAGAAGGCGGGGGAGCGATTCCTGCCCTGGGGGAGGGGCTATGGGAAAAACTCTTCCAACCCGAGCAGAGGGGGGCGGTGGGAAGATGCCCTGCTCTGGTCAGAGGGGGCTTGTGGGAAGGGATCCCTCGCTGAACCTACTCATCTGTGGGAAAAATTCTCCCATCCTGAGCGGAGAAGTGTGGGAAGGTACTCCCCGTTCATGGCAGAGTTCTCCCAGAGCTTCCGGTCAGGCATCCCCCACCTTGGGCCTAGGCCGCCGCGGGAAAGATGCTCCCACTGTTGGCGGAGGGGGCTTGAAGGAAAGGGGCACAGTGTCTCCTATGACCCCGTATTTGTGGGGAGCTTTTCCTTCTCCTGCCCTAGAAAAGGATGCGCAGTAGGATCGTCTGGTCCTGGGGAGCGAGGGCGTGGGAAGGGGCGCCCTCCGGTGGGGGAGGGACGGGAGGAGGCTTAAGCAGCGGTCCACTCGGCCCTCGTCCGCAGGAGCTCAGGCCCTGGAGTGCTACAGCTGCGTGCAAAAAGCCGACGACGGCTGCTCTCCGCAGAAGACCAAGACCGTGAAGTGCGCGCCGGGCGTGGAAGTCTGCACGGAGGCCGTGGGGGCGGTGGAGACCAGTGAGTGGGGCCCCCTGGCCCACGTGCCTACTCCTCCAAGCGCCTCCAGCCAGGCCCCGCCCCCTTATAATCGAGCCCCGCCCCCCGGAACTTGGCCACGCCCCCCAAGCAGCCCCCTCGCTCCCTTTCTGCCTGGCCCGGGCCCTTCCACACGGTCGCGCCCTTAGGGTGTAGACTCGGGCGGGCTGAGAGTTGAGACGTGGGTGGTGGGTGAAGAACTAGGACCTGGGACCCCGTCCCCTTCTGGAGCACACCCTACCCACTTCTGCGCCACCACGACCTCCCTACCTTTAGCTGTCCCTGCCAGAATATCCTCCTCCCCCCCCAGCCTCCCCTGTCCAACCGGGCCCTGGCGACGGAGATTTCTGCAGGGTCTTTCTTCCAGGTCCCCCCGGCTGAGGCTCGGACGCTCAGACCCCCACATCCCAGCCCTGTCCGGGCCACAGCTCCCAGGAGGCCCGCCCCTCTCTGATGCTGTGCCTCGGGTCGGCCTCTCCGTTCCTTCGGAGGCTGCTCCCGCGGCCCCGCCCTTCTTACGGCCACCCCTCCCCCCGCCACCCCCTTCTGTTCCATCCGTCGGCCTGGCAGCCCCGCGGGTTCAGCTTTTTGAAGTCCCGCCCCTCCGTTTGTCATTCTTCGCTGGGTCGGCTCTGTCTGATCCCCCGCTTCCCTCCCCGCAGTCCACGGGCAATTCTCGGTGGCAGTGCGCGGCTGCGGTTCCGGACTCCCGGGCAAGAATGACCGCGGACTGGACCTGTTCGGGCTTCTGGCCTTCATCCAGCTCCAGCAGTGCGCCCAGGACCGCTGCAACGCCAAGCTCAACCTCTCCGCGCGGGCGCTCACCCCCGCAGGTGGGTGGGAGCGGCCCCGGGCCCAGGGGGAGCGTGCGGGGCCTGAGCCCGACGCGGAGAGCGCGGAGCGGGCGGGGCGGGCCCCAGAGGCCGCCGTGCACCTGTGGGGTCGGCGCTAGGGGCGGGCTCACAGAGTGGGGCGGAGCTAGAGGCGGAACCAGGGTCGGACACGGTGGGGAGTCGCGGGCTGGAGCCACCCCAGGCCGAAATGTGCTTTTAATTTTTTTAAAAATATATTTTTATTGACTTCAGAGAGGAAGGAAAGGGAGGGAGAGAGAAACATCAATGACGAGAATCATTGATCGGCTGCGTCCTGCACGCCTGGGGATCGAGCCCGCAACCCGGGCAGGTGCCCTCGACAGGAATAGAACCCGGGACCCTTCCGTCCCCAGGCCAAATGCTCTACCCACTGAGCCACACCGGCCAGGCCCGAACCTTCTTGTCCCCTTCCTCCCACCCCGCTCCCTCGCAGGCAATGAGAGTGCGTACGAGCCCAACGGCGCCGAGTGCTACAGCTGCGTGGGGCTGAGCCGCGAGGCGTGCCAGGGCGCCGCGCCGCCCGTCGTGAGCTGCTACAACGCCAGCGACCGCGTCTACAAGGGCTGCTTCGACGGCAACGTCACCCTGACGGCAGGTGAGCGCAGCCCATGGGAGCCCTTTGCGCAAAGGGTCCCCCCGCCCCCCCCCCCGCCTACAACGTGCTCCGGGCGTTGTCGGCCTCCGCTCTGGTCTTGTGTTCGGAGCTTCTTGAGAAGTGCGGTCCTAAGGCCCGGGAATAGGGGTGCTTTCTGTCCTAGTGTTTTGGGGGATGAATTTCCATACCGGCCTGCTGAGGGCAGAGCGCAGGGATGTGCCTGGGAAAGGCATTGAAACCCGGGCATGGCGCGGAATGTGATTCTGACTCCTTACAACTCCAGGGGTTAGGGTGCCCCCCTAAACCACAGAGAGGGGCAGGCCAGCCTCTGCCTCGGGGCATCACGGGAGTTCACGTTCTTCAATCCCGCCCACCCCCGCCCCTCTGCCCGGGGTATTGTGAGATGTAGCTCTGACTCTAACACTAAATGTTGGCGCCGTAGGGGGAGGAAAGGAGGGGCAGGAAGGATGCAGGGGACCTTTACTCTTCTGCTAGAGCAGTGGTTCTCAACCTGTGGGTCGCGACCCCTTTGTGGGTGGAACCACCCTTTCACAGGGGTCGCCTAAGACCATCGGAAGATGCAGATAGTTACATCACGATGCATAACAGCAGCAAAATGTCATGGTTGGGGGTCAGCACCCCATGAGGAACTGTACGCAAGGGTTGCGGCCTTAGGAAGGTTGAGAACCACTGTTCTAGCGGGAATGGGATCCGCCCATGCCAAGGCCGGGACGGTGTCTCGCCAAGGGGGCTGGATTGAGACTTGGGGCTCAGGGGAGCCCTCGGCCCCCTGTTGTGGAGGTTTTTGCCTCTAAGCTTTCCTCTCCAACACCGGCCTGTGTGTGTCCCTCCTCAGCCAACGTGACCGTGTCCTTGCCTGTCCGGGGCTGCGTCCAGGACGAGTTCTGCACCCGGGACGCGGTGACGGGCCCCGGCTTCACGCTCAGCGGCTCCTGCTGCAAGGGGCCCCGTTGCAACGCCGACCTCCGCAACAAGACCTTCTTCTCCCCGCGCATCCCGCCCCTGGTCCTGCTGCCCGTCCCGCAGACCACCGCTCCGGCCACCTCCGCCACCTCCGCCTCCCCCGCCACCCCCGCCGCCCCTGTCACCACCGGCGCCGCCCGAGCACCCGCCAAGCCCGCCTCCACCACCAAGTCCAGCCCCGCCTCCGCCAGCCAGACCCCGCCGCGGGAAGCAGAACCCAGGACCGCGCACCGGGAGGAGTCCAGCGTGGCCGCGGGCGCTGCCGGCCACCAGGACCGCAGTAACAAGGAGCAGTACCCCACCAAAACGTGGGCCCACGGCAAAGGCTCGGCAGCGCCCTCGGCCGGGCTGGCGGCTCTTCTGCTGGCTGTGGCTGCGGGCACCCTACTGTGAGCCCTCCACCTGGGAGCCCCCTGCCTGCCCTCCTGCCCGAGCCTGGGTGCCCGCTCCGCCCTCTCCCTCCATGGCTGGGCTGGCCCAGCACCCCGTCCTTCCATGGACCTCAGTCCCCGCTTCCGCTGCGCGGGTCTGCGGCTTCGGGAAATAAGTGACCTTTGTACATATCCTCCTGGGCGGTCTAGCTTTGTGAGGCAGCAAATGGGTCCCCCTCACCCTGCTCTCCCCAGAACTGTCACAGGGACTGTGGGCGAGACGACCTGGAAGATGGGGGGCAGAGTGGGATAACGGGGCCCTGCCCGCCTCTCCTCTGGGATTGTCTCAGCCGCTGTCTTCCTTACTGACTGTGAGCTCCTCAAGGCAGGGACCGCGCCTGCGCCTCTGTGTGGTCCCTTTAGGAACATAAAGGCCTCAATAAAAGTTGGATTGCTTTGTACGGTGTTCTGAAGGAGTCATTTCTACCTCATTTCTTACAACAACGCCTTGAAGCTGAGCTAGGGACGAAATGCCAAGACCTTTAACAGAGGAGCTGAGATAGCCCAGGGGGAGTCTGGTTTGAACTCCTTTCTTTTTCATTATTATTTTTTAAAATATATTTTACAGAGAGGAAGGGAGATGGATAGAGAGTCAGAAACATCGATGAGAGAAAGCTATCGATCAGCTGCCTCCTGCACGCTCCCTACTGGGGATGTGCCCACAACCAGGATACATGCCCCTGACCGGAATCGAACCTGGGACCTTTCCGCAGGCTGACCCTCTATCCACTGAGCCAAATCGGTTTCAGCTGTTGATCAATTTTTTAATTCACTTAATTTTTAGATTCCCTTGTTGATAGATACGTATTTGTTGTTCATATTTTTTTATTTTTACCTTTTTCCTCTTCCTCTTCTAAAAGAGTACCTTTCAGCATTTCATATAATACTGGTTTGGAGTTGATGAACTCCTTCAGCTTTTTCTTCTCTGTGAAGCTCTTTAACTGCCCTTCAATTCTGAATGATAGCTTTGCTGGATAGCGTATTCTTGGTTGTAGGTTCTTACTATTCATCATGTTGAATATTTATTGCCACTCCCGTCTGACCTGCATCATTTCTGTTGAGAAATCAGCTGATAATCGTATGGGTGCTCCCTTGTAGGTAATTAAATGTTTTTCTCTTGTTGCTTTTAATATTCTCTCTTTGTCTTTTGCTCTTGGTATTTTAATTATGATGTATCTTGGTGTGGTCCTCTTTGGATTCCTTTTATATGGGGTTCTGTGTGCTTCCTGGATTTGAAGGTCTATTTCCTTTTCCAGATGTGGGAAGGTTTCAGTCATTATTTCTTCAAATAGGTTTTCAGTATCTTGCTCTCTCTCTTCTTCTGGCACCCCCACAATTCTGATATAGGTACACTTGAAGCTGTCCTAGAGGCTCCTTACATTATCTTCAGATTTTTGGATTCTTTTCTCTTCTTGCTTTTCCAGTTGAGTGTTTTCTGATTCTTTATATTTCAAATTTTTGACTTGATTCTTGCCTTCCTCTAGTCTGCTGTTAGGTCTCTGTATAATATTTTTTATTTCAGTCAGTGTATGTTTAATTTCTAGTTGGTCTTTTTCCATTTCTAGTTGGATCTTTTTCATCTCCTCTTGGGTCTCTCTAACTTTGTCCAACTTTTCTAGGATATTCTTGAAAAACCTTATAAGCGTGGTTTTGAACTCTATATGCAGTCGTTTGTTTTCCTCCATTTCTTTTGTTTGTGATCCCTTCCCTTGTCTCGGCATTTTCACTATGCTGGGAGAACTTCTGTGTTGGCTTCAGCCTTATGATACCAGACTTGCAAAACTGCAAAGCCTCTCTGTTGAGCTTGGGATGGGTGGAGTCTCAGGGCTTAAGGGATTGCCTTGCCTTCCAGTCAGCCCTGCCTCCACGGCCCCTGAGTCTCACTCATGTGACTGGGCAATAGCTGGAGCAGTCCCTGTGCAGGCTCTCTCTCTCTCTCTCTCTCTCTCTCTCTCTCTCTCTCTCTCTCTCTCCCTCTAGACAGCTGTCCCTCCAGCTCCCCTGCACTCCGGGACCATATGAGTTTGGGTCTTGAGGGTTTTGCCCCAAACCGGGGTTTAGTGGAGTTAGAAGTGACACAGTTGGGAGGGTCTGTCTCCCAGCCACTCGTGAAAGCCAGTGGCACAATCAGCTGTCAGTCCTCTGCACGCAGTGCCGTGCGTGTCACCAGACTTCTGATCTTTTGCGACTCCCCTAAAATCCATGCACTTCTCCTTTTTCACAGTCCAAACTCCCCCCGTATGAGTTTCGGCTGGATCTGGGGTTTAGAACCCCTCATAGGATAAGGGGTTCAATGCTGTTGAGAGTCTCTGTCTCCCTCCTGCAGAGAAAGCCAGCCAGGTTCTCCGGCACCCGCTCTCTCCACATGCGCCTCTCCGTACCTCAGCTCTTTGCAGCTCCTCTGGGTCTCTGTGAGCCTCTCTCTTTCCTTCTAGTTGTAGAATTTCCACTCAGCCAGCTTTCCTGTGGTTCTGGATGATGTCCGTTCTGTCTTTTGGTTGTAGTTTTGAAATTGTTGTGTGAGGCAGCAGTGTAGGTATTTACCTATGCTGCCATCTTGGATTCTCCCCTTTCTGATTCTTTATATTTCAAATTTTTGACTTGATTCTTGCCTTCCCATAGTCTGCTGTTAGGTCTCTGTATAATATTTTTTATTTCAGTCACTGTATGTTTAATTTCTAGTTGGTCCTTTTTCATCTCTTCTTGGGTCTCGCTAACTTTATCCAACTTTTCTAGGATATTCTTAAAATCTTATAACTGTGGTTTTGAACTCTATATGCAGTCGTTTGTTTTCCTCCATTTCTTTTGTTTGTGATCCCTTCCCTTGTCTTGGCATTTTCACTATGCCGGGGAAACTTCTGTGTTGGATTCAGCCTATGATACCAGACTTGCAAAACTGCAAAAGCCTCTCTGTTGAGCTTGGGATGGGTGGAGTCTCAGGGCTTAAGGGACCGCTTTGCCTTCCAGTCAGCCCCGCCCTCTGAGGCCCCCGAGTTTCACGTGACTGGGTAATCACTGGAGCGGTCCCTGTGCACCTGCATGCTCTCTCACATTGCCTCTAGATTGCTGCCCCTCCGGCTCCTCTGCCCTCTGAGGTTTAGTGGAGTTAGAGGTGGTGCAGTTGAGATGCTTTGTCTCGCACCCTCTTGTGAAAGCCAGTGGCACAATCAGCAGTCGGCGCTTCACCAGGCTTCTGATCTTTTGTGACTCCCCTAAATTTCCGTGCACTTCTCCCTTTTCACAGTCCAAACTCCCCCTGTATGAGTTTTGGCTGGATCTGGCGTTTAGTGTTGTAGGATAAGGGGTTCAACGCCGTTGAGAGTCTGTCTCTCTCCTGCCAGAGAAAACCAGCCAGGTACTCCAACACCCACTTTCTCCATGCGAATGTCTCTGTACCTCAGCTTTTTGCAGCTCCTCTGGGTCTCTGTGAGCCTCTCTCTTTCTTTCTAGTTGTAGAATTTCCACTCAGCCAGCTTTCCTGTGGTTCTGGATGATGTCCGTTCTGTCTTTTAGTTGTAGTTTTGAAAGTGTTGTACGAGGCAGCAGTGTAGGTGTTTACCTATGCTACCATCTTGGATTCTCATCCTTTTTCATTATTTTTTAAAATATGTTTTTATTTGACTTCAGAGAGGGAGGGACAGGGAGGGAGAGAGAGAAACATCAATGCCCCTTACTGGAGTCAAGCCTGCAATCTGGGTCTGTGCCCTGATGGGGAATCATGACCTCCTAGTTCCTAGAGGCTTAACCACTGAACAACACTGGCCGGGTTGTTGTTTCTTTTATCTTTTTGTCTCTGACACCTTTCAGAGAATAGGTGTATTTTATTTATTATTGTCTTTAAAATTTTTATTTATTGATTTTAGAGAGAGGAAGGGGTACAGAGATTCATTGTTCCATTTATTTATGCATTCATTGGTTGATTCTTATCTGTGCTCTGAATGGGTATCGAACCCACAACCTTGGTGCATTGGGACAGTGCTTTAAGAGCTACCCCGCCAGGTGCCAGATATTTATTTATTTATTTATTATTGTTGACATTATTAGCGATATACCCCATTCCCCATCTCTTCCCCTTCCCCCCCTTAGCTCCCTCCACCCAGACCGCCTGCCCCTCCCTCTGGCTCTCCCCCACTGCTGGCTGTGTCCATGGCTATGCATATATATTCTTGTCAGGTATTTTTAAAAGCACCCATTGTTTCCTGGTTCCAGGCTCTGTGGCAAGCATTTTTCACACACCACTGACTATTCAGAGCCTTCCTGTAATATAGTATTAGCATTTTGTTTTTCAACTTTGATTATAAAAAATTTCACACCTACAGACCAGTTGGAAAGATCATGTGATGCACCTCCCTTTTTCTTCCACTGAGCTCCCCAAACTTTGAACATTTTGTGAGGTCCACTTATGCTCCATTTTACAGATGCAAACACTGAGGCATAAATAAGATTAAGTCACTTTCTCGAGCTTTCCCAGAGCTGGATTGGGACCCAGGGAGTCACCCTAGAGGGTGCTCCCAAAACAATGAGGTTGCATGTTAGGGACACCGATGGGAAGGCCCTGCCCTGATCTGCAGGTCACCATTTAGTACTGCACTGTTCACTATGGTAGCCACCAGCCATACGTTGCTGTACACATTTAAGTTTAAATTCATTAAAATTAAAATAAAATTTTAAATTCAGTTCTCAGTCACATTTTAAGCACTCAAGTAGCGACATGTGGCCAGTGTACAGAAGGTACAGATATGGAAATTTCCATTATTTCAGCTCTGGACTCCAGGATGTAACAGAGAAAAGACCTGTGATTTGATCTTTTTAGTTATTTATATCTCCCCTCCCCCACTGATTTTTAGAGAGAGTGGAAAGGAGGGGAAGAGACACACAGAGAGAAACATCAATGTGAGAGAGACACATTAATTGGTTGCCTCCTGCATGTGCCTGGACCAGGGGTGGGGATCGATAACAGGATCCAAAGTATGTGCCCTTGACTGGAATTGAACGTGAGACCCTTCAGTCCGAGGGCCAACACTCTGACACGGAGCAACCCGGTGAGACCAAGACCTGTGATTTTAATTCACCGGGTGTGGTGGTGAGCCCGAGGCCTGGTCAGAGAGTGTCAGCAACTGATTGGGGAAAAATTTAGCCAGCTGGCATTCCTTCCCCTCGCTCTTATCTTTAAATTTAAAAAAAAAATCCTTTCATCTGTTCTCATCTGCCTGTTATTCTTTCCTAGTCTCCACCCTGCCTCTGGCCAGTCTATCAGGAGCATGAATTCAGCTGTTTGCGTACTGTAATCCTAATTGCTTCTATGAATGTCATAACCCAGGACCTTTCCAATGGGCTGAGTCAGAATTGTGCTGGAATCAGAGTCTCTCCTTGCTGGCTTTGACCAGGTAAATCCATTCAGGAGAAGAAATCTACCAGGTGAGAGTTTATAGGTACCATCAGGTGACACGACCATGGACTGACTAAAACCCAAATTGGGGGTTATGGGCTAATTAATGGGCTTTTCTTTCTGAATTAATTTACATGAAATTATGACAGTGCCACTTCAGTACAAGCACAGTTACGTGTGGTTGTTAACAAGTTATCTGATGGGATGTGCTCATGCGTTGGGCATAGAATGAAAGCATATCTGGCATATGGCAGCCCCCCTTTAGAAAGAGTGATGGTTAAGCCCTGGCCAAGCAATCTGCAGACTCCTCCCTGCTCTGCAGAACTTCCAGTCTGTGCTGTGCATTGTGGGAGCTATGAGCACTGAGTACAAGTGATTGGTGTAAGACAGCAGAGTTTTAATTTTATGTGAATTAGCTTACATGTTGGACAGCGAAGCGTTAGATGGACAGCTGGAGTGTTGGCCAAACTGGAGTGCTGTCTTCTCAAAATTGGGTTCGATGAACAAACAGTGGTTCCTGATCTGGGATCTAAGCATGACAGCATTTCTCCCTGACTGTGCAGGACTGTTCTCCGGGACTAGTCTCTGCTTTTCAATATCAGCATGACCATGAGCTGGCCATTTCGCTTCTCTGAGCCTTTGTTTCCCACTCTGTCAAGTGTGGAATAATAATATTTCTTTTGTAGGGTGTTGTGAAGTCAGGCTGAAGTTTTAAGCCAGCCCCACCTTTCTCTAGCTGTGTGACCTTGGTTGTGTTACTTAATCTTTCTTGGCCTCAGTTTCTGCAACTTTAAGGTGGACATTAACATTACCTTCCTTCTACAGTAGTTATGAGGATTAAGCAATGTCTGCACAGTACTTAGAGCCTGGGGTGTGATACAACCTATATGGTATGTGTTTGCTCTTGTTATCCTTGCAAGAACACTAGGCAGAGATGGTAGGTCATGAAATCAATTCAGTAAGTCTCTGCCAGTGGTGTTGGGGCTTATCTCTTTACTGTTTCTATTGGGATTTATTTTTCTGTGTTATATTCCAGTTCTTAAAACCATATTTGATATCTTTTTAAGCAAGGATATTTGTTTTGTGCTGCTCTTGTTTCAGGTTCACAAACATGTTTTGCACTGGTCTTGATATAAAGAAGATTTCTTGCCTGGACGGTGTTGCTCAGTGGTTGAGAGTCAATCCAGGAACCAAGATGTCACTGGTTGATTCCAGTCAGGGCACATCTAGGTTTTAGGCTCGATCCCTCATAGTTGGCGTGCAGAAGGCAGCTAGTTGATGATGTTTCTCTCTCATAGATGTTTCTATCTCTCCCTCTCCCTTCCTCTCTCTCTAAAAACATTTTTAAAATATTTTAAAATACCTCTCTTACTTCCTATATGCTCAAGCAAGTTTTTAAAGCATGGTTTTAGTCCTGGCCAGTGTGTTCAGTGGGTAGAGCACCAGTCCTCACACAGAGGGGTCTTGGGTTCGATTTCTGGTCAAGGGCATGTATCTGAATTGCAGGTTGGATCCCCAACCCAGTTGGGCCCATTCGATGTGTTTCTCACATTGATGTTTCTCTCTCTCTCTCTCCCCCTCCCTCTCTTTCACTCTCTCTAAAAATCAATCGAAAAAATATCTTCAGGTGAGGATTAACAAAAACAAAAAAAAGTACCACTTTCATCTTTTTTATTGGAAATATTTCAAAATTACAGAAAAGTTCTGAGTATAGTACAAAGAAATTAATTTTCCTAAATCATATGAGAGTAAGTTGCCAATATTATGCCCCATAATGTTTAGTGTGTGTTTCCTACATGCAAAGACCTCCCACATAACCAAAGGATAACTTCAAACATAAAAAAGATTAGCATTGATAAGTTTCTGCTATCTAATCCTCATACTCCATTCAAGTGTCACCAGTTGTCCCAATAAATGGCCTTCACAGTATTGATGAACAAAAATTCAGCCGAGTAAATTTACTTATTAGAATTTTGTCATGCAGGTTTCTTGTTTTAATTTTTAGTCACGCAGTACATGTTTTTAATTTTTGTTTTTACTTTTTAAATTAAATTTTACTTTTCCCCCATCACAATTTATCCCTCCATACCCTCAATCATCACACTGTTGTTCATGCCCATGAGTTCTTTCTTTTTTGCTCAATCCCCCACTTCTCCCCAACATTGCAACACCCCACCCCCAACCAGAACTGTCTGCCTGCTCTGTATTTATGAGTCTGTCTATATTTTGCTTGTTAGCTCATTAAGTTCCATATGTGAGTGAAATCATATGGTATTTGTCTTTCTCTGACTGGCTTATTTCACTTAGCATAATGTTCTCCAGGTCCATCAATGCTGCTGCAAAGGGTAAGAATTCCTTTTTTTTTTTTTTTTTTTACATTAATACAGCTGTGTCATATTCTATTGTGTGAATGTACTGTAGCGGTGGGCTGCTTCCAAATCTTGGCTATTGTAAATAACGTTGCAGTGAACAGAGGGGTGCATGTATTCTTTCGAGTTAGTGTTCCAGGTTTCTTTGGATAAATTCCCAGAAGTGGAATTGCTGGGCCATAAGGCAGTTCCATCTTTAATTTTTTGAGATAACTCCATTCTGACAGCAGCCCCACCTGGGTAACTGGGCTTTCCACAGGGACAGCCGAGAAAATTTAAATACTAATTGACTTTATTGAATGATTCACAAATTGGGCAGTGTCCCATTTAGCAAACAGAAGGCAGCTCCCAGGAGCTGTACAAAATGGAAGGTTTTATAGGCAGATTACCTCACTCGTGTGGGTCAGGAAATTCCAGACTGGTTGGTTTATGATTCTCTTCCTGGGAGAGACTAACCTGCACTTGGGGTCTGTTTCTTTTTAACAATAGTGAAGGGTTCAAGCTGGACTCTGTCATTGCACTGAGTTGTCCAGTCTCTACAGCTTCCTTTAATCTGGAAAATGCTTCCCTCTTCCCTTGGCCATCATGACTTCTGTGAACAGTTCAGGCCAGTTTTGGGGCAGACTGTCTATCTGTTTGCCTTGGTCTGCATCTTCTTCCAATCAGATTCCAGTTCTGCATCTGAGGCAGGAGTGTCCCAGGAGATATTATGCTCTTCTTACACCCCTCAGGATGGTGGCTTTCAGGACAGTCGTTTTGATCGCTTGGGAAAGGTGGAGTCTTCCAGGCTTCTCCACTGGAAGTCACCCTTCTCCTCTTTGTAATGAATGTGCTTTCTGGGGAGACATTTAGGGGCTATGTAAATACCCATTCCTCATCACATTTGCCTTTTTATTTTGAGAGTACATTTATTAAAGCTGGGGCAGTGAGACAAGAAAGGGTTTAGGATAGAAGAACAAGAGAGTCTGGACACATGACAGAAAAGTGAGCCACTCCAGGCTGTGTGGACCCCGTGGGAAGTAAAAGTCACAGTGACAGAAAGGAGCTGAGGAAGTCAGAGAAAGGGGGCCTCGGAAACAGGTTCAGGGGGTAAACCTGCAATGGGCTGCTGCCGCCCATTGCTCCCCTTGTTGTAAATCTTGTGGGGACCCTTAGAGTTTATGAGATGCATGCCTGAGAGGGAAAAAAGGTGTGAGAGCGCTCCTCATCAAATTTTTGATTTATTAATTTATTTAGTTGTATCCAAATAGACTCATAGCATCCGTGGATTATCATCTATCATAGTCATGGTTTGTTCTCATGTTCAAATTGCCCCAGTTTGACCTGTGGGAGCTCCTGTGAGCTGGTTGCTGAGTCCTTTCAACCTGTCCCCATCATTCTTTGAGCTTTTTTTTTTTTTTTTTTTTTTTGCTTCCTGGCAAAACAAGACCTGCCAGGCTTACGTTGTTCTTTCACAGTGACAGTCTTAGTATTAGCCTTTACTCCAGGAAGCCCTGGTACATGTCACTGGAGGATGACATTTATTTTTTTATTTTTGTTAATCCTCACCCAAGGATATTTTCTTCCCCATTGATTTTTGAGAGTGGAAGAATCGGGGAGAGACACACAGAGAGAGACATAGATTTGCTGCCTCCTACAGCCTTCCTGACCTGGGCTGGGGAGACAACTGAGGTACATGCCCTTGATTGGAATGGAACCCAAGACCCTTTTGTCAGAGGGCGATGCTCAAGCTGGCTTGGGCTGGAGGGTGCCATGTAGAAACCACGATTTGGGACCAATAGCTGTGGTCATTGCTATTGGGTTCTTGCTGCACCCAGGCTTTCTTAGTGGACAGAAGTAGGAAATATGGATATATTTACACACACATGTGCCTCTATATGTATTCTACATCTATCTCTATATATTGAAAATCCTGAGGCTACTCTATCTCCAACTCCAACCCCTCACTATAGGGTTCATTCTAGTTTTCTCCCTTTGCATAATGGTAGTCCATGAGTGAGAACTCTGGCTCTCAATGTCCTTGATATCCTCACTTCTATGCTCAATTCCCCTGAAAGCAGCCAGTCTTTTACAGCTGCCACTGCCCACACCTCACAGCCCCTGAGGTGGACGCCTGCTCATCCCGCCCTCTTCTGGGCCTGCACCCTCTTCCAGACACCTACTTGCTTCTGTTCAAGAAGGGAAAGGAGAGGATGACAAAGGAAGAGCTTAATGTGTTTCAAATAGACCTTTGTTTTGCTCTTCCAATTGCTACTCCTAGATGTGCTTTCTCTCCTTTCCTCTTTCTTGTTAAAAAAAAAAAAAAGCAAGATTCTGCATAACTTAAGTGTTCTTTTGTTGAACTGGACAGAGCTTTAAAATGTTTACAGCCCAGATGGTTTGGCTCAGTGGACAGCGCAGTGGCCTGTGAACTGAAGGGTCTTGGGTTTGATTTTAGTCAAGAGCATCTGCCTGGCATGCAGGCTCGATTCCCAGTGTGAAGTGTGCAGGAGGGAGCTGATCAATGATTCTCTCTCTTCGTTGATGTTTCTATATCTCTCTCCCTCGTCCTCCCTCTATGAAATCAATAAAAATATATTTATAAATAAAAAATAAGTAAATAAATAAAACGTTTTCGGCACAGCATTCACTGAAACACGAGTCAGAGGAAGAGAAGAGAAAGGAGGAGATGGAGGAAGGACACAAGGGACAGGGGAATCTAGGCAGATGAAAAGCAACCAAGGAAGAAAAATGACCTCATCTGGTGCCCATGTTTTTTCCAAAGTTTGATCTTTGAGTTCCATGTTTGTCTTGAGAAATGGATTTCAACATCGAACAGTGCTGGCTGGGGACAAGGCAGCAGGCAGGAGACAGGTGGGAGCGTCTGCCTGAACTGGCCTTGCTGGTTTCTCTTCTTCTGGGTTTGTGTTTTTAAGGAAGGGCTCATTTCATTTTAATTACATAAGAGATACATGGAAACCTTCTTGCTATGAACAAACATTCAAGCCATACAGAGAGAGCAAAAAGCCCCTTTGAGAAATGGGCAGTCAGCCAGTGGCAGAGGGGGAATTTGAGCGCAATTTGGAAATGCTTTTCACAGGGACAAAAGTGCATAATTTTTGACTTGGCAGTTTTCTTCTGAGGAATTCATCGTGGGAGATGGGTTCATATGGCTGACACAAGGTCTGCTCAAATGATCTGAATTCCAGTAGTATTGGTAATGGCAAAAAACTAGGAATATCCTAGAGGTTTATTAAGAAGGGACTGGTTATATTAAGTGTAATATGTTTAGACAGTTTGATGCTTTATGGACATTGAACAAAACAAGACAAAGGTATTATGCTAAGTGAAAGAAGTCAGATAGAGAAAGACAAACATCATATGACTTTGCTTATATGTGGGATCAAAGGAACAAACACAAACAAAACAGGAACAGATTCATAAATACTGAGAACAGTCTGCTGGTTGCCAGAGGGGAGAGGGTTTTGAGGGCTAAGTGAAAAAAGCAAAGGCATTAAGAAGTACAAACCAGCAGTTACAAAATGGTCATAAGATGTAAAGTACAGCCTCGGGAACATACAGTCAATAATATCCTAATAACTATGTGTGGTGTCAGATGCGTACTAGACTTATCAGAATCACTTACATCTGAAATGAACATAATATTGAATGCCTACTATAACTGAAAAATTAAAAAAATAAATGCAACACATGAGAAAACAACAACCCACAAGGCACATTTATATATATTCATCTGGAAAGATGTTGATGTTGTTCATGGAAAAAAAAAAAGCAAGATGCAGAATAGTGTGCCACCATTGATTAAAAAAATGATCTCTGTGTGAGTGTTTGTAGATATTTCAGGAAATACCCACAAGGCAATAAATGCTCTTGCCTCTGGGAAGAGGTGGGGATGGGAGGGGGCTTTTCCATCCTTCCTGTGTGATCTTGGACAACCCTGTGTCTTCTCTGAGCCTCAGGTTGGCTGTTTGGAAAGGGAGGGTGATTAAATGAGAGACTGGAATTTTATTCCAGGGCAGGCACACCGGAGAGGCCACTGAAGAGAGGCCCGCTCCTCCTGTGACTTCACAAGGAGCCCATCCCAGGTCCTGCTTCATCTGTTACCGGGAAAAGGACTTGGCTCTTGGCGGGTCTGCCCAGGGCCCGCAGTAGTGTGTGGGTTTTTGACTTCACGCAGGAAACATTTCAAAACCTGAGTCCAGGTAACTAGGAGGGAACCATAAAACAAGAAAAGGCTTAGCATAGAAGAAGCAACAGGATCGCGCGTTGCTCTCTGGGAAGTCAGAGAAAAGGGGCCTTAGGGACAGGTTCAGGGGTTAGCCTGGGATAAGCTGCCATTGCCCATTGCTCCCCTGGTTACAAGCCTCATGGGGTCCTTGAGAGTTTAGGAGATGTCTCTGGGAGAAGAAAAGAGAGGAGAGGGAATTGCTCCCCAGAAGGAGAACGTGCCCTGGCCTTTGTCTTGAGGCTTTTATTGCTTTCTCACAGGCGGGAGTCTTAGGGAGGGTTTCAGCAGAACATTCAGCACTGTTCCAGGTGGGCTCCTCCAGGATCTTGGTCTCCACTGACTGGTCAATGTCAGGGTGGGGCTGTTAGTCATGGCAGCCAGTCCTGGAGCTGAAATGCAACTGAGGCCTAGATGTTATCTGTAGGGAGATGACCTTCTGTATCTGCTGTAAATTGCTCTGGGTTTGTTCAGCCATCTGTTTCCCTGTTCCACTTGTCCTGGCCTACTGGCTGGTCTCACCTCCAACTTAAAGAATCGGCATTTGCTCATTTGCAGCCACCAGTCTGCAGCCAGATTCCCAAGGGGATTTTCCTAACTCCTTGGCAATCTATGGCAAATGAGAGGAAGGTAATTCAATCCTTTCCCATATCTCTTCATCCCTTGCTTGGGTCCAAGAGTGAGTTTCCCCTTCAGGATTCTCAAAAATCACCATCAATCTCACTCTGCCTGGTGTGGCTCAGTCAGTTGTGTGTTGTCCTGTGCACCAAAAGGTCACCGGTTTGATTCCCAGTGTGCAGGCTCCCATCGATGTTTCTCTCTCTCTCAAATTAATAAAAACATCTTTAAAAAAACAATCATTCTGTCTCTGCTGAGCCCTCCCCTGAGGGTGGAGTGATCCCGTGGGCGCTCGCTCACCCACCTTATATGTGGCCTGTGTAGACCTCCATCTTAATTTGTACCCAAGGAGTTCTGCTGCCTGGGTCCAAAGCTCTGCTCCTCCACCACTTTGTGAGTTGAGGCAAGTCCCTTCATTTTCCTGTGCCTCAGTTTCCTCATCTCTAAAGTAGAAGCAATACAAGTACCTAATTTATAGGATTGTTGTGAAGATGCCAGTTAGCCTATGTGTCTCTATCTGCCCTGTGCAGTATGGCAGCCACTGCCTCTCTGACTTGGCTTTGGAGTTCTTTCCATGGTGTCAAAACATGAATAGTATTCAGTATATACATTTTGTGAATAAAATGTATTGTAGTTTTAAAAAAAAGAAAGGAAGGAAGAAATGTGGCTGGTCTGAATAGAGACATGCTATGAATGTAAAATACAGCATTTTGAAGACTGAGTAGGAAAAATAAAAGAATGTAAATACTTCTGTGATCATTTTTGTATAGATCACATTCTGAAAGGCTATATTTTGGATATGTTGGGTTAAAATATGATAATCTCACCTGTTTCTTTGTGCTTTTTTTCTTTTTAATTTTAATAAATCTTTATTGTTCAGATTATTACAATTGTTCCTCCTTTTCCCTCCCATAGCTCCCCTCCACCTGGTTCCCACCTCACCCTCTGCCCTTACCTCCCCCCTATTATCCTCATCCATACATGTATTTTTGTCCAGTCTCTCCCTGCCCCCCCTTCACCCCTTTCCTCCTGAGAATTGTTAGTCCACTCCCTTTTTATGCCCCCAATTCTATTATATTCACCAGTTTATTCTGTTCTTCAGATTTTCAGTTCACTTGATTTTCAGATTCACTTGTTGATAGATATGTATTTGTTATTCATAATTTTTACCTTTACCATTTTCTTCTTCTTCATAAAGAATACCTTTAGCATTTCATATAATACTGGTTTGGTGTTGATGAACTCCTTTAGCTTTTTCTTATCTGTGAAGCTCTTAATCTGCCTATCAATTCTGAATGATAGCTTTGCTGGGTAGAGTAATCTTGGTTGTAGGTTCTTGGTATTCATTACTTTGAATATTTCTTGCCATTCCCATCTGGCCTGCATAGTTTCTGTTGAGAAATCAGTTGACAGTCGAATGGGTACTCCCCTGTAGGTAATTAACTGTTTTTCTCTTGCTTCTTTTAATATTCTCTCTTTGTCTTTTGCTCTTGGTATTTAAATTATGATGTGTCTTGGTGTGGTCCTCTTTAGATTCCTTTTGTTTGGGGTTCTGTGCACTTCCTGGACTTGTAAGTCTATTTCTTTCACCAGGTGGGGGAAGTTTTCAGTCATTATTTCTTCAAATAGGTTTTCAGTATCTTGTTCTCTCTCTTCTTCTGGCACCCCCATAATTCTGATGTTGGTACCCTTGAAGTTGCCCCATAGGCTCCTTACACTCTCTTCATATTTTTTTTTAATTCTTTTTTCTTTTACAGTTGAGTGTTTTCTGCTTCTTTGTATTTCAAATCTTTGACTTGATTCTTTGCGATCCTCTAGTCTGTTGTTAGGTCTCTGTATAACATTTTTTATTTCAGTCAGTGTATGTTTACTTTCTAGTTGGTTCTTTTTCATCTCCTCTTGGGTCTTGCTAAATATTTCCACTTTTTTCTAGGAAACTCTTAAAAACCTTATAACTGTGGTTTTGAAATCTATATCCAGTTGTTTGTTTTCCTCCATTTCTTTCATTTGTGATCTGTTCTTTAGTCTCTGCATATTTCACTGCTCCCTTGAGTTGGTAGAGTAGCTTTGTGTGCTAGCTGTCCTACGTGGCTCAGTAGCTGTGCCTCCCCAGTTACCTGAGGTAGATACTCTTTTTTTTTTTTTTAAATATATTTTATTGATTTTTCACAGAGAGGAAGGGAGAGGGATAGAAAGTCAGAAACATCGATGAGAGAGAGACATCGATCAGCAGCCTCCTGCACACCCCACACGGGAGATGTGCCCACAAGCAAGGTACATGCCCCTAACCGGAATCGAACCCGGGACCCTTTCAGTCCGCAGGCCGACGCTCTATCCACTGAGCCAAACCGGTCTCGGCGGTAGATACTCTTGGCGCACTCCTTTGTGAACTGTGTGTACAATCTTGTTGTAGTTAATTCTTTTTTTTTTTCATATTTTTTCATTTACTATCAGCACCTAAAAACAAAGAGCCTTAAAAAAAAACCAGAAACTATTTTCTTTAAACAGACAAATCATAATGAATAGGTCTAGTGATCCCTCCATCCCACCAAGTTCAGGAACACTCAGCAGATTTCCCTACAGAGAGCACAATGGTGAAGGGCATCAACAGGAGCCACAAGTATGTTTCCATCATTTTCTCTTAGGTTATGAATGCACTTGAAGAATCTCTTGATTTCTTTGCAATGACTCAATATCCCCAGAAGAAAAATGCCATTTACAACAAGAATGTGATCACTGTCCCAAGCTTCCACACCACGTCATTTCTTTGTTTTTTCAACTTCAAAACTTGCCAAAGCAAGAACTTTGTCTCCAGAGCCAAGGTCTGTAGAGACTTTCTCGAACTGGCTGAGAATAGCACCTGCGTTTGCTGACAAGAAGGCCTCATCATCTGCAGTTAGCTTCTCTCCAAGTGTCCCGAGAGCTGTTAGTATCTCTACTTTCTGTTGAGTGTACAAGTCTCTTTCCAGCTTTCTGACCATGAGATCTCTATCCATCTCCGCTAATCTTGTCCGAAGCTGACCTGGTTGTTTCTTTGCAAACAATCTGATGACCTCTGGGGTTTTAAAGGCCTGGCTGATAGCTACTTGGATAGTCAGTTGCATTCCACTTAGTTCATCTACCAAAGTCATATTTCCAGACATAATTTTTTTCAGAGAATCATTAAATTCACTTAGTTGCTCCAGTGTTTCCTTTTTGGTTTCTTCATATTCATCTGCATCAAATTCCTCTCTGCATTCCTCCAGATCTTGTAATTGCTGCATTAGTCTATCCAAGTATTCTTCTAAATTCTGCTTTAAGTTGCTTGTCTCTGTCTTTCCTCTGGAAGCCATTTTAATTTCTGGTAGTCCTGGGCTGGCGGATGCGCGCTGAGATGTAGTTAATTCTTGATTGTTGTTGGTATCACTGAGGGGGATTGATCTCCAAGCCAATTGGTTGTGAGGATCAGCTGAGTCTGTGCACGTGGGCTTGCCTCCAGACCGCTGCACGCGCACACATGAGCTTCCAGATCTCTGCCTTTCGGTTCCCCTAAGTTTCTGTGCGCTCTAGGGACCTGTATGAGTCTGGGTCCCTAGGGTCTTCCCTGAAACTGGGGTTTAGTGCAGTTGGACCTGGATTTCAGTGCTGTTGTGAGGTTCTGTTTTCCTCCTGCTAGAGGAAGCCAGGCACAATCAGCAGTCAGTGCTGTGTGTGTGCACTTTCACGGGCACTTTCTCGAGCCCCCAGACTTTTCTGTCTTTTGCGGCTCCCCTACGTTTCTGTGCACTCTTTCCTTTTCACAACAGTCCAGACTACCCCTATGAGTCTCGCCTGGAGTTGAGGTTCAGTGCAGTTGGGATTTTCCATCTCTCTCCCGCTAGAGCAGTGGTTCTCAACCTTCCTAATGCCACGACCCTTTAATACAGCTCCTCATGTGGTGGTGACCCCCAACCATAAAATGATTTCTGTTGCTACTTCATAACTGTAATTTTGCTACGGTTATGAACTGTAATGTAAATATCTGATATGCAGGATGTATTTTCATTGCTATAAATTGAACATAATTAAAGCATAGTGATTAATCACAAAAACAATATGTAATTATATATTGTGAAATATTTCTAATTACAAATAAATGAAATTTTGTCTTGAATCGTGGTGTAGCATGGGTAACTCTTAATATAACAACAGTAAACTACATTGCTACATTTTGCTACACCGAGGAGCCGTGTGTTGATTCCTAAGACCATGGGAGATAGGAGTTTTCCAATAGTCTTAGACGACCCTTTCACAGTCGTTCGACCCCCAAAAGGGTCTCGACCCACAGGTTGAGAACCGCTGAGCTAGAGGAAGCCAGCCAGACCCTCCTCTGCCCGTCCTCTCCATGCGCACGTCTCCGTATCTCAGCTCTTTACAGCTCCTCTGAATCTTTGTGAGCCCCTCTTTCCTTCTAGTTGTAGAATTTCCACTCAGCCAGCTCTCCTGTGGTTCTGGATGGTGTCTGTTCTGTCTTTTAGCTGTTGTTTTGAAACTGTTGTGTCAAGCAGCAGCTTAGATGTTCACCTATGCTGCCATCTCCGTTTCTCTTTGTGCTTTTTCTAATGTGGCTCTAAAAAGTTAAAAACAACACTTGAGGCTAACATTATGTTTCTATTGCACGGCACTGGTTTAGAAACGTTCTGGGCATGTAAATAGTCCCTTGTATTTTTCTTCTCTTTTCTTTCCTTTTCTTTTCTTTTCTTTTCTTTTCTTTTCTTTTCTTTTCTTTTCTTTCCTTTTCTTTATTTTCCTTTTTATTTTTTAAATAAGGAATTAGGACAGATGACCTGCAGATACAGAACTCTGTGATTCTCAGATGTTGCTCAAATCAATTCATTTCTTCTATGTCCCCTCTCTGAGTCCAGGCTCCCTTGCGTCTTGCCTACGTCCTGTTCTCGCTGCGTTTGCGCTCACATCTCATGGTGGCCACTGCCCCTGGTGGCCAATAGCCAGATGCCCTCTGTTCTGGGCGCGGGGAGGCTCGCCTCTCCCACAGCTGAAGACTTGCCGGCCAGAGAAATAAGAGCAGAGGCTTCCATTCCAGGTGGAAGCATTTGAGCGGATGCTTTCTGCCCTGTTGAGGGACCACCAGCCTTCCAAGTGGCAGGGCCAAGGTGGGGGAGTGAGGACAATGCGGAAGAGGGCCCTAGGAACCCGTGACAAATGGCAAGTGAGGAATAAGCCTTGTTTGTTTTGAGCCACTGCGTTCTGGAGTTGTTTGTCACTGCGGCGTCTCCCCCGCCCCCTTCACTTGCTCTGCAGCTGGCCTGTTTGCAGATCTGTCAAGGCCTCCCACCAGCTGTAACCCTTTCCCGCTTCCCAGCGCTGCCATGACAAGGTCCAGATGCTTCCGAGGCTTTCGAGGCCAGACCTGCCTTCAGCATCGTGTGCACTGCTTCCAGCTTTGCTTCAAGCCCTCCCCACCCCTGATGACATTTCTGTGAGCACCACTCTTCTGCTCACTGCCCGGCCTCTCGCATTCCTGCCGTCTTCGTTCTGCCCTCTCTCTGCCTGGCTGACACCTACTCAGCCCAGGAAGCACTCTCCAGTCTGAATCAGGTGCCTCCTTTGGGGCTCCATCGCCCTGGGCTCCCCCATAATTGTCCTGATCCCTTCACATCATCTCTCTCTGAAGAACAAGTCTCTCTCTGCCCCTGGATTTCAGTCCCCTGAGGGCAATGCCAGGGCTGTTTGTAGCGCAGCTCACAGACAGAGGAGGGTTTCAATAAATGACTGTTCACTGAATAATAAATGAACTCAGATGCGAAGCAGATGTCTCCACCGCAGGGTTTTCCTCCAGAGGCTGCTGACTCTGCCTCTGCTGCCCCTGTTTTCTATTGAAAGGCCCATTTCCTCTGGAGCGGGGCCTGGGACCTGGCAGCATTCTTCCTCGAGTGCAGCAGGGAAGTGGCTGTGGTTTTTGTGGAAAGTCCCAAGAAATTCTGTTTTCTCGGCTCCTCTAACCAGTTCAACCCAAATATCTGTGCTGACTCAACACCCTCACCAATGTTTTATATCTTCCCAAACACGTTTCATGAAAAACTGCAAAGATACAGGAAAATTGAAATGATTTTACAGTGAACACAGGTGTACCTATCCTCTGGATTCTACAATTACCAGTTGACTCTAATTGCTTCATCACATATCCACCCATCTTTCTATCCCTCACTCTGTCTATCATTTCAAAGTAAGTTGCCATCACCAGCACATTTATCTCTCAACACGATCCCACCTGTGACATTAACAAGAATTTAGCTCTGACAGGGTGGCTCACTTGGAGCATTATCCTATGCACCAAAAGGCTGTGGGTTTGATTTGCCGTTGGGGCATGTCCTAGAGGCAACTGATTAATGTTTCTCATATTGATGTTTCGCTCTCTCTCTCCCCCTCCTCTCTCTCTAAAGTCAATAAACATATCCTACGGTGAGAATTTGAAAAAAAACAACAATAACCCATACAAACAAAAAATGAAAGTTCAATTTTTAAAATATTTTTTTTATTGATTTCAGAGAGGAAGGAAGAGGGAGAGAGAGATAGAAACATCAGTGATGAGATAGAATCATTGATTGGCTGCCTCCTGCACGCCCCCCACTGGGGAATCGAGCCCGAAACCTGGGCATGTGCCCTTGGCCGGGAACCGAACCTGGGATCCTTCAGTCCATAGGCAGACGCTCTATCCACGGACCCAAATCATGTAGGGCTAAAAGTTCAATATTACTTACAGTTCATTCTTATTTACTTAGTTTTCAGGTAAAGTTTACAAACACTGAGGTGCACAAAGGCTAAGTGCACTATGAAAGGAATTATGACAAATGCGTAGACCTGGGCCAGCCAAGTCCCAGTCAGAGCATTAACCACTCCAGAAGGTTCTCTCCCACCCCCTCCTGGTCAACCTCTGCATGTCAGAGAGCAATAGGGGAGGTAGGAGTAACAGAGTAGGAAGAGGGGGACCAGACCTCGAAGGACCTCTTACACCATGATGAGGAATTCAAATCAATCAATACTATTATTAGTATTCTTATTTTCCTCTTAGTAATAAGATCAATAATAGTAATAGTATGCTGGATCTTTTTTGTTTGCTTTTTCAGATCCACTCTCTGCCTTTCCCTGTCATACTCTTGGGAATGTGCTCATACCTTGGGCCAATTTGTATGGACTGCACTGGCCTTTCTTGATCTCTAGCTTCCTGTTTGGTTGGTCAGTGGGGACACTGGTGAGAGACTGGAGGGAGGGGTCTTTATTCCCTAGCTCCCTCCCTGATGTGGGGTTGTCCTTCCACGCAAGACTCACTCCACACACACCTGGGTAACGACTGCCATGCAGGCCTTGGGGTAACAGTCCATCTTTCCAGTCCTGGGGGCTGCACCACCTCCCTGCCTCCACCCTGTAAAGAGTCTCTTGATTAAACTCTTCCCCTGTCACTCAGCTTGAATTTTGTCTGTTTCCTGCTGAGGCCCTGCATGCTGCTGCCCCTAATATATTACTGAGAACATCCTAAAAGCCACACTGTTCCCAGCACTTTATAGGAAACAGTCTACTTGATCCACCTGACGACCATATACGTAGAAATAGAGGTTTAGAGAGGTGATGTCATTAGCTCCGAGTTCAGAATGGAGGGCCCGGAATTTGAACCCAGAAGGCATCTTAACTGTTAATCCTAAGAGCAACTGGCAGCCAGTGAAAGGGTTTTCAGCCACCAAGTCTGGCGGTGTTTTGAAAGCGCCCCCTGGTGGCCTGGAGGAGCATTGTCAACTGAGTTACCCTGAGCCTTGCGGAGTACAGTACTTCTATTTGGTTTTGCGGGTGCAATATTTAACTGAAACCTGCAGTGGAGACACGGACAAGAGGACTCTGGATTCCAGGGTGCTTTCTTGGAGGAGGTGACTTGCAGCTGAGCTTTAAAGGACAAGCAGCAAAGGCCTGAGAGAACCGGCCTTGTTCAGGGAAGCGGGCGTAGCTTTATGTGGGAGTGAGTAGGAAGAGAAGGCTGGGGAAGTAGTAGTCCGGGTTCATCCCGGGTCTGCATTGGGTGCCAACAGCTGGTGCGAGTGGTGGCTCCAGTGCCTGCAAGAACCTTGGCCTTGACATGTTGCCCTGTCACTCAATATGGAGCTTGTCAACCAGAAAATTTCAAAAACGAACTGGAAGGGCCAACTTTTTATCCTGCCAGTGTGGACTTAAGCTCATTTTTACTCAATCAAAAAGCTTTTCTTGGGAAGTTCTTGTGTATAAGGGAGTGTCCCCAAGCTGGATCTGAGTCTGTTCTGTACAACATTGTACTCTGAGAGCCCAGAGACCTGGGAAGCCGAGGAGGGGGAATGAATGAAATGAAAGGCAATTGCTAAGGCAAGGTTGGTGCAGGAAGCACTGGGGCTGAGGTCGAGGTGGGGGAATAGAGGAGCTGGGAGATAGAAGGGGGAATGAAGTTGGAAGTCTTCACTCTACGTATATTATTACTAGGGGCCCAGTGTACGAATTCGTGCACCTTGAAAGGAAATGTGGGCCGAGAGGCTGCAGTGGGCACGGGGGTGGGTCTTGGCCAATCTTCCACTCCCTGCCCCCCAACTTCTCTTGCAGTGGCCCCTGGTCCCCTGTCTGCCAGCAGCCCCACCACCACCACTCCCATGCCCTGATGGTGCTGGCCCCTCTTGCACCCGCTGACAGCACGGAGAAATTAGGGTCTGCATCAGCAGCAGGTTTGAGTGGGGCTGGCACTGTCCATGGGTCCCCGATCACCCCTCAGGAGCTGGGAGAGGTGGAGAAGCCCTGAGGGGTGATTGGGGCTGGCAGCCTCCACTCTCGCTCACTAACGGTGCTGAGAGATCGGGGCCTGCACTGGGTGCCTACAGCTGGTGCGAGTGGTGGCTCCGGTGCCTGCAGCAGGTACAAGGGGGGTCAGTGCGTGCATCAGGTGCAAGCACTGGGAGGAACCGAGGCACGCAGGAGCAAAGGGTTTTCAGTAACCATCAGAGACTTGCCCCAGGTGCCTTGCCTTTATCTGGTGCCCCCACTCACCAGCTCCACCATTCTCCCACAGCCGATGCCCACCATGTTCTGTGCTCTGCTGCCAGCTACTGATGCCCACCATGTTCTGTGAACACTCCCTAGTGGTCAGCACACTTCATAGCAATTGGTTGTTTAGTTGTTTGGTTATTCTACCGTTCAGTATATTTGCATATTAGCCTTTTATTATATAGGATTAATTTTAAAAAAGTCATCTTTAAATGAAACCTTGCCATTTCTGACAACATGGATGGACTAATAAGGTATTATGCTAATTGAAATAAATCAGACAGAGAAAGACAAATACTTTATGATTTCACTTATGTGTGGAATCTAAAAAACAAAATCAATCTGGTGGGTGTGGCTCAGTGGTTGAGCATTGACCCAGGAATCAAGAGGTCATAGGTTCAATTCCTGGTCAGGATACATGCCATGTTGTGGGCTCCATCCCCAGTAGGGGTGCCTGCAGAAGGCAGCTGATTGATGATGTTCCTCTCTCATTGATGTTTCCATTTCTCTATTCCTCTCCCTTTCAAAATCAATAAAAATATATAAAAAACAAACACAAAAACAAAAACAGAAACAAACTCATAGATACAGAGAACAGACTGATGGTTGCCAGATGGGAAAGGGATTGGGAGGCTGGGTGGAAAAGGTGAAGGAATTAAGATGTAAACATTGCCAGTTATAAGAACATTTGTGGTTCTGCAACAGTGACCATCTCCAGCCCCTTTGCAGAAATAAATAAAAGAAAAAAACAGTTATAGGATGTAACAAGAAATACAACATAGGGAAGAAGTTAATAATGTAATAACTATGTCTGGTCTCAGATGTGAACTAGACTTATCAGGGTGATCACCTCTAAGTTATATAAACAAGTTATATAAATGTCTAATAACTATGTTGTACACCTGAAAGTAATATAACATTGTATGTCAACTGTAATTGAAAAATAAATTTAGCCCTAACTGGTTTGGCTCAGAGGACTAAAGGGTTCCAGGTTCGATTCTGGTCATGGGCATGTACCGTGGTTGCAGGTAATCCCCAGTAGGGGGTGTGCAGGAGGAAGCTGATTGATGTTTCTAACTCTCTATTCTTCTTCCTCTCTATAAAAAATAAAAAAATAGAAAAAAAGAAGAAAAATGGAAACCAATATGGAGGCATAGGTAAACACCTGAACTGCTGCCTCACACAACAACTTCAAAACTACAACAAAATGACAAAATGGACATCATCCAGAACCACAGGAAGGCTGGCTGAGTGGAAATTCTATGACTAGAAGGAAAGAGAAAAGCACACTGAGACTCAGAGGAGCTGTGGAAGTAAAGGCAGAGGTACGGAGGCATGTGAGTGGAGAGGGCTGGCAACTGAGTACATGACTGGCATGTTCAATCTGCAGGGAGACACAAGCTCCCAACTGCTCTGAACTCCATTTATGGGCGAGACTCTGGGGACTCAGACTCATATGGGGAGAAACTGGACTGTCTGGTAGTGGGTGGAACTTGAGGGAGGCTTTCTCTCGGAGGTGCTTGCAGTGATTACTGAGGGACACTGAGACCCAGAGGCCTCTTAGGGCAGAGTTGATGGAAAACCCCACCCAAGGTGTTCGCAGAGGCTTTTGCATAAGAATGGCCTGGTCCTTTGAAATCTAAACTTACCTATCAGACTGCAGCTGAATCAGTGAGACCAAGAACATCCAAAAGAAGGCCCAAGGTCCCAAGCAGCTTGCATTGCTTCACACCTGGGGCTCATCTGGGCACCTCCAAAACCCAAAGAAAGGAATTGCAGATCCCTCCATAGCTCCTGCTGGGTGGCCTCAGGCATTGGATAAATTAGCACCTCCTTGGAGATCCAAGAACCAGTCAGTGTACTTAAGGGTCAGAAAAGGACCATCCAGATTACAACTCTTCAGATCCATAAGGGACACACTCAGGGGACAGACTCACTGAGCACAAAAGCCCCACTGAAGCAAGTCTTGCCTCATAAGGGTGTCTCC